>JAODKL010000039.1:15594921-15608093 GCA_026780765.1 Petrocephalus schoutedeni
CCCATGCCCCCGTTTCCCCCGCCTACTGGGAGGCCGGCCTCTTAAACAAGCTGTGTGAAACATGACAGATTAGGCCGGGCTGGGGGTGGGGGCACATGCCTGGGCCGTCTCGCGGTGCCATGCTGGGGCAGGTGCTCACAGCAGCCCCCCCGTGCCCCCCTATGCCCTCCCCCCCATGCCAGCCGGCTCACGGTGACCCAGGGACAGCACAGGAATGCGTGACCAATTCCATTGTGGAGCACAATGCCCGTTTTACATAATAAGGAAACGCCAGGCCCTGGGTTTGGGCCCAGAGCCCAAGCACTGCCCCCCGAACCCGACCGTGACGCCCCCCACCCCCTCCTCGTGCCCGCTCCCCTGCCCCCGCCCTCGTGTCCTGGTGACTCTGGCTCCATTGTTGCTACATTTGTGTCCCGTGACAAAAGCTCCTGTCTGCCTACTAGAATTTTCCTCTCGCAGCAGCAGGGTGCAGCAGAAGCCTGTTTGCAGGAAGCGGCCCCCGCAGCCCCCGCGCAGCCCCCCCGCAGCCCCTCCCCCACCAGAAATGAAGACGTTTGAACCACGGAACCGCGCAGAGCCGAAGGGTCCGGTCCCGAACGACGCCCGGCCATGAAGTCCGCGTGACGCTCAGCGCTTTCCTGCCTGAAGTCACACTGTCACACATACAGCTGTAGGAACACGAACCCCATTCTTTGAAACTCTTAATGCAGGGAGCAATGCAGACACACAGGAAAATTAGATCATAAAAATAATAATCATCATTCTAAAAAATGCAATGACCCAGTTCTGGCACTTTTGAAATCTAGCCTGCTGCTTTGAATACTTTTTAAAATAATTTTTTAAACCAAATTTTTCTTCCAAACCTTGCTCTGTGACCTCTTTTGCGATTCTCTAGGTGTGCTAACATGAATACATTTCCAAAGGAGACTCCTGTGAGGCTTGTTCTGCTGTTTCCTGAAGCTGTACATTGCTGTTTTGTGGACAAGCACACCTGTCTTTGTATCATGTAATACTAATTTTGGAACTGCTGCCAGCTATCTAATGTAACTTAATTTTACAAAGAAAATTAAGCAATCACATAACCTTATATTGCTTTTATCAATATCTGTAGGAAAACTTTAACGTTTTCCAGGTGAGGGATTTTTATAGAATTGTTGACGTGTAAAAATGTTAAAATGCAGGTATAGGAAGGCAGAGTGGAGGAATTTATACCTCTGGGTGGGTCGTGTGTGTAACTTCTGCAGTTTGTTAGGCTTCAGAGCCACGCTGCAGGCTCACTTACTGCAGACACTACCTCCTTATTGCACTGCCATACTGAGGCCGACTGTTGATGCAGGTGACGATCTGGATTTCCTGCCTCTTCCTGGAGGGTAGTGCAGAGGATGGACGGAAACTCCCACTTCCTGCAATGTTTGCTTTAGGAAGAAGGCGCCAAATCAGCTGTGGACGTTTTATGGGCCCCCTGGAACGAGCTGGCTCCAGCGAGCCTTTCAGAGTCACATTAACCAAGCACAATTTGGAGAATGCATAGGACGCGCTCTTTAGGTTGTATGCACAGTGGGCACGGGGCCTGCATAATACCATGAAAGGACACAGAGCTTTGTGAGCCCAGTACCAGGTGACACTCAATAGAGCTGAAGGGAGCACATTAATGGGGACGGGGCAGATGGTCCTTAAAACAGCCCAGGCGACGTTGAAGCTTTTATTGAGTGCTGTGATGTTCCTTTAGCATCCAGAGCTGAGACGGCCCACTTTTATTTCCCGGGAATGTCTGCTGAAGGTCGTCTGATTCCGTGTGTGGGGGCGTGTATGCAGGTGTCCAGCGCTTCCACAAAACTGTGCTTCGATTCGGCTACAATTATTTGCGCAAACGCTAAGACCTTTTGCCATTTTATTTACGATTTATCTTACAGCATTGTAAAATATAAAAATATTGACAAGTTTCATGTGATGGTTTAAAAATCTAACGTAATATTTGTTTTCTAAAGGATGCTGGATGATCACTGTAACAGCCTCTCTCCCAAGTAAAACAAACATTTAACTAGTGTATTTAATCTTAAGTGTTTTATATATAATCATAAAATTTTATTTACTCTAGTCATGTGTAAATCTGGGTATAATTGCAATTTGCCTGCCGTTGTTAACCATAAATAGCTGTTTTATGAAAAGGGTAGTTTTTGAAGGACTTTTCTGTTGGCCAATAAAACTAATTAGTGTGTTAGTTTTAAATAAAAAAAAAATTAAAAAACGTTTAGACGTGTGAACATAACTACCCACACTCACTGTAATTACATTTTAGCTTCATTTAATTTTTAACATTAGTACTACGCATCGGGTCATGGTAAATAAGAGATTAATGTATGCCGCATTTTGAATATTGTGGTGTGTTTCACAGCTGCAGGAAATGTGATCATTCATGCTAAGACCTGAACATCAGTCTTCACCCGCCTCTAGTTAGGCCTTGGCAAAAGTTAATGTGAACACTTTCAAATAAGTAAAATGTATGAACATGACAAAAGACAGTGAATTTGTTATTTTATTTAAGCAAGTAAGACTTTTACAAAACCTGCTGTACTGGTCAGTCATTTCTGAGCCCGTATTTGGGAAATGACATGTTTACTAATAACAACTGGAATACATTTCCCTGGCATAGAAAGTGCGGTTGCATCATCCGCATCAGTGCCATGTGTCAAAGGCAGCAATGAAGAGAAAATAGGACGGACACTTAATCTAACTGTAATTAGCATTCCCTGGTGCCAGGGTGTAATTTTTGTGCAGGTTAAAGCCTGTGTCCGTTCTGAAAACATTCACAGGTAAAGTATAGGCGTGGGGTAAAATGTAATTAACAGAACACTCCACAACAAGCCGCGCTGACGCCGTGACAAAACAAACAGGGGGAGGTTTTCTATGGAAAATAAAGCTGAGTTAATGTCTTGGAACAGAAACATACAAATCACAGTCACCGTACAATGGAAGATGGGGAGAGGACACCACGTGCCATAAAATATAATTTCCGATGGGTGTAGCAGGTTTATTTAGCCTAGTGATTGACAGAAAGGCCGCGGTTTTAAGGGTACAGTATGGAGTGCTGTTTCTGCAGGTGCCTGTTAACTCTTTAGCTGTTTAATTGGCCTGATTTCTCCTGCTGCGAATCCTCTCTCTCCAGCTTCAGCGCAGCCAGTTCCACAGGCCAGGAATGCTGTGCTGTCACCGGCAGAGTGCGTTAGTTGGTGTGAACGCTGCGTCACGCACTTTCTGTAAGTAAGTTTAAGTGCTGTAAATCTTCCATTCTTTCAAGTCTCAGGTGCTGCTATACATGACAGCGATATCCACTATCTGTATATTTGGTGTCGTTATGCAATGACGCAAAAATCTTCATTATGATTAGTCCTTCATATCTAACACAAAATAAGAATGATGCTAGATAATAAGAGCTGACAATGGTAGCTGAGTCAGGAGATGATCGATGTCGTTCCTGTTCCATCCTGATGCGGGTGTTTTTTATGCTTTGGTTTCTATTTGAGGGTAATTTGGGATTGATTATTACTTAGAGAATCAGCCTGAAATATGTAAGCGATGCAGACAGCTAGATAAAATTATTCATTGTTACAAGTTATTTAAAATAGATCTGAAAACATATGTAAGGTTGCTGTGTGGAAAATATTTTGATTAGCCTCCTCTTGTGCATTCAGGTTCTGCCGGTGAGGTGCCTTTCTAAGATCTGCCCCTGTTAGGGGGGTACTTGAGGTAATTGGGGAAAGATTGTGAGTGATGGATCTGCCCCGAGTAGGAAACTAACAATAAAAGGACGGCCTTTTATATATCTGCATGTGCAGATAGATGCAGGTATATACATGTATATGTGCACATACATTTATGTACATGTTTTGTTCATCATTTCAAATGTAAAAAGAAAAGCACACTATTGCTGGTCTTGTCCCTGTGCCTCTCATACTCTGGTTTAAACCAAAGTCCGTCATCCAGTCATTTATTAGAGGCAGAGAAATGCAGAAGGATGTTTTAAATGATTTTGTATTCGTATTGTGTGCCGAAAACCAAGATTAAATGCAGCTCTGCCATTTAATCATTATTATAATGATCATCATCATTTGGGAGTTGAACCGATAACCTTCTGATGATAGGGTCCTAACCCAATGGGCCATGCACCACCTCCACACTGACACACCCTGAGTTTAATTGTCATCTAGGTATGAGTGTTAATCAATGTGTTGTTCATGTAAGAGTAGGGGGCTGGTGGTTATAAACACAGCAGGTGATGTGGTCCTGTGACTCACAGGAGCCGTAAATGCCCCAGACCTGCCCCCGCCCCCACACCTTTGACTCAGTGGTGGGGGACTGCGCGGCAACTGCCATGTGCGTTTGGGAGAGCACGGCAGGGGCGAGAGCAGGCAGGCCAGTCCTTCTGAGGACACCCGCGTGGGAGGCAAGCCCAGCCAGTCGGTGACCTACATGCTTGTGATTGGTCAGCCTGGTCCGTTTTCCTTTGCTCCACATGGCATCGGCAGTGACCTATAAAGATGTTTTTTTTTTTTTATGTGGGGCGGTCATTCTGGTGGGGGGGGTCCAGCGTGTAATCAGAACAGACACGCGGAGAGTGTCAGTGGTTTGGAGTAGGGAATTAAACCGCGTCATTAAGCAGTCAGATCAGATGTGGACTGAAGGCTCTTCCCAAAATGGGGGGTCTGTAAGTGGCAGAGCTTGGCAAATAAGCACATTGAAAGTATTGACATGCATTGTGTTCGGTAATCCGCTGGCTGTGCCCCCCTGCTGTCCACCCACGTGCCTCTTCCCTTATTTCCTTATTTGAGAGGGATGCTCAGAAATGCCTTTCCTGCCAGCGAACCCTGTCGGGGCGGCTGATCTCGCTCTGCGGCGCCCCCTAGGGGAGGCTGTCCTGGTCATTGCACACGCCTGATGCCACGTGGCTATTAGCATGCGGAGAGGCTTCCTAGGCCGGTCACGGCAAGCACGAGCACAGCCACCAGCGCAGACCCCAAATACGACATTATCCCTGTGCCTCTCTTTCAAATTTCCATAAAGACACTCCCTGCCTCAGGTGGACAGGCAGATGATTTCATGCACGCCGTGTCACGTCTCAAAAAGACACGCACTGGGCTCGGAGCGTGTATTTAGACAGAGTAATGGGTGCGGGAGTGCTGATCTCCCAAGAAGCGCAGCTCTAAATGCATCCGCACGCTACGCACCGCTGGCAGCAGCCCCTACCCTGGTGTGACGCACCCCTGCACTTTCAGATGCCTTTAATCTGGCAAAAGAGATTTCTTCATGTGTCATGAATTGGTCTTCATTAAATTCCTTGAATCGCCCATTTCTGAAGCATCTTTTCACTGACCTGAGCTTCACTGAGGACTAATGTAGATTAATAATCTGCAGTTATCTGATATCATTTTACATTGGCAGCTCCAGTTTTATGATATATCAACTCTGTGTTTTAGTCGGGGATGAAGCTGTATACCTGTTTAAGGCATGCTGTTTCTATTAACAGAAGGTCGCTGGTTCAAGTCCCAGGATTGGTAGAATGATGTCATTTTTGGGCTCCTCATCAATGCCCATTTTCTCCAGGGACTGATTGATCCCACTTTCTCAAAAATATGTGCAGCATTTTGGATAAAACTACCTGTGAAATAAATGTAATATAAAAATTGAGTCTCAATTTGGACCTGTCAAATTAAAGAGCTGCCGTGTGCTTCCAGGGGCCTGGCTGGCCGTGGGAGTGGCTCCATGTGTGCACATTTCACAGGGTCCGCTGGAGAACAAGGGCCGGGGATGCGGGGGTGTTGCTACGCTGATCTCGACACAGAACTGCATGGGAAGTTAGCAGATGTCTGCCCAGTATGAGGCCTGACCAGACTGGGAATCCTTCAGACACACCAGTTAGTAAACAATCTGAGTGGGTGATATAAGGTCACATGATCTGATTAGATGCAATCTGGGGCCATGCTGCAATGTTTTCAGCGTTCTCACTCAGAAACAGATATGGAAAAACCTGGAGTTATTAAAAAACAGACATGGGATTAACTGGTGTGTTTTCCCCAGCTCCTGGTTTGACAGGCAGTCATTTGAAAGAGTAAAAACTCTTTTGCCTCCAGGCAGTGGCGACGGTGAGATTTAAGCTAATTGGTAGAGAGTAGCCAATCACTCAGCTGACTGGGAGAGTGGTCACACGGTCATTCACAGGACGGTCACTGCGATAATCCAAACTGAATGGACCGTGAAGTGAGCATGTTTTAGGTAATTGTTTCTGCGGAGAAACAAATGGGGGAGGAGTGTTGGATTTATCCGGAAGCTGTCACTTTTTGGCAGAGCCATATCTGCAAAGCCGACAATGAAATATATCCTCTGGTTGAACTCTTTGGGCCGAGACGTGAACAGCATGGCTTCTGAGGACTTCCATTGTTGGGATAGCTGTTTAATACGACGGTTAGCACAAGATATGAGATACATTTCTCCTAATGGACATTGATGGACATCATGGTGGATCAGGACATATCTGTGGTGGCTTCCGGGGGAGAGGGAGGACCAAAGTGTCCTGGCACATTGATGTGTCCCTACTTCTGGGCCACCATAATGTGTCTGGAAGGGTGGCATCCCAGCGGCTTCACACCTGGTGCTCCAAGGCAGTCACGTGACCAGTGGAGTACAGGACTAGCAGAGGCTGGTTCGCCAAAAACACAGCTAATGCATATACCAGATTCGGACTCTTAGTGTTTTTGAATTCATTCATACTTCTGCATGAACACTTCTGAAAAGTATTAAATCTGCCATTACAGATTAATGTGTGTATGTGTGCGGTATGATGTATTAAACAGGATGTTTTCTGTGATATATGTATACATGCATGTCTGCTGGCTATCTCACCTTGGACTCCGGATTACTCGAAGTTTATATTCCAAACTGGCAGCCCCTGCGAGGCAAACTGAGAGCTGAAATCCCACTGAATTTTTTCATGAGTCGAAAAATTGTACAGCGGTGTTGGAGATTTAGCCGGGATTGTGCATCGCCAGGGGCTGCTTTTGCTGCTACATGCATAGCTGCTTAGCCGAGCATTCCTGTGACCCCCTGGTTATGATGGCGCGTCCCCACCTGGCGCTAAGTGTCAGAGTGATTGGTTAGCACGCTGCACTGTTGAACCTGCAGGTGGTCAAATCTATAAAGGACTAGTCTTTGGTGTCTGGCCCTCCAGGCTTTCTGTCTGAATTAGGTCCTTGTCCTCCTGAGTCCATAACCTGAGAACCCTGTGAGAAAGTCCTGGCCTCACTCTCATCTGACAAGCAGGCAAGGAAAATCACCCCCCCCATCAAGTCAAACTAGCTTTCTGTGGCCATACGTCATTCATCTGTACTAGTAATAACTGTTCCTCTTTCAGGTACTTGATAAATTGACTCTTCTGGTGAATAAAAAAATGTACTAACATTTGTGTTTGTAGAGTGTTCTACCCTATGCCTCCTTCCCCATGATTGCTCTGGGTTTGTAGAGTGTTCTGCCCTGTACCTCCTACCCTATGACTGTTCTGGGCTTGTAGAGTGTTCTGCCCTATACCTCCTACCCTATGGCTGTTCTGTGTTTGTAGAGTGTTCTGCCCTGTACCTCCTACCCCATGACTGTTCTGTATTTGTAGAGTGTTCTACCCTATACCTCCTACCCCATGGTTATTCTGTGTTTGTAGAGTGTTCTGCCCTGTACCTCCTACCCCATGACTGTTCTGTATTTGTAGAGTGTTCTGCCCTGTACCTCCTACCCCATGACTGTTCTGACTGTATGACTGTTCTGCCCTGTACATCCTACCCCATGGTTATTCTGTGTTTGTAGAGTGTTCTGCCCTGTACCTCCTACCCCATGGCTGTTCTGTGTTTGTAGAGTGTTCTACCCTGTACCTCCTACCCCATGACTGTTCTGACTGTATGACTGTTCTGCCCTGTACCTCCTACCCCATGACTGTTCTGTATTTGTAGAGTGTTCTACCCTGTACCTCCTACCCTATGACTGTTCTGACTGTATGACTGTTCTGCCCTGTACATCCTACCCCATGGTTATTCTGTGTTTTTAGAGTGTCCTGCCCTGTACCTTCTATCTCATGGTTATTCTGTGTTTTTAGAGTGTTCTGCCCTGTACCTCCTATCTCATGGTTATTCTGTGTTTTTAGAGTGTTCTGCCCTGTACATCCTACCCCATGGTTATTCTGTGTTTTTAGAGTGTTCTGCCCTGGACCTCCTACCTCATGATTATTCTGTGTTTTTAGAGTGTTCTGCCCTGTACCTCCTACCTCATGATTGCTCTGTGTTTGTAGAGTGTTCTGCCCTATACCTCCTACCCCATGGTTATTCTGTGTTTGTAGAGTGTTCTGCCCTGTACCTCCTACCCTGCGACTGTTCTGTGTTTATAGAGTTTCTTCATTTCTATGACATCTTTACCCCAAGTAGGCAGATCTGACTGCAAAAGTTGACATGCTGATCTCCTCCAGGACAGCGAGATCTGAGCTGATCGCTATAGAGACGACGCGCAAGACCCCACCTGTCCAACCTTGTCTATCTTACCACTGCAGTTTCATCTCAACACACAGGCTGCCGGAAACAAGTCATTAAATCAGTTCAGTGTCTGTAAATCCAGTAAAGCCTCTGTGTGAAGCATGAGAACCTTCAAATTCCTGCAATATCTAACAAAATAGCAACAATTAAAATGAAACTGTATGCAAAAAAAATACTACAATACAAGCAAAAACTAACATCAATCGACCTTAATCAACTGACATTTTTAAGTGTTACAGGTAAAGTAATAATTGTTGGTTTTTTGGCAGATTATGGTAATTACATGATGCAGTTTTTTAGTGACTTTTCTAGTTCAAAATATCTAAAAATATATAATCTATATATGGTGTGTTTAATAAAATTATTAATTCATTAAAAAATATAGATTTTCAATTGCATCTTAGTCTGCTATTGGGTCCTTGTTGCACAGGGTCCTTAGGGTTGGTGTTTGAAATTCCAATAGAGCTTTGAAATAACAGCATTGCCGTTCCTTTGTAGTGCACTTTTAAACTAAAAGAGCAAAACAAACTATTTTTTGCTTTATATCTATATTTCCAGTGGTTTGTTTGTTCGAAATCTGAGAAAATCTACTAAGGCTAAATTGGCAAAAGACCAACAACAACATAAATATAAGCCATTGAAATGAAAATGATCTCCAGGCAACACATTCTCATGGAAAAAAAATTATTAACAACCATTTATGTGTCAGGAGCTTTCATTAGACATTATTGTTAGGTACTGTTCAGTATTCAAACAGACACAGCAACATCTTAAGATGTTCCTTTTAATGCTTCCATTATTTCCATACAATATTTCTGCCCAAATTATTACCATTATGATAAAAAATGGGAATTAACGTGTCTCAGTTTTCTCTGGTTTTAGGACTTCTGTGTGAAAGTCTGAAGCCCTCGTTTGTGGTTCACCTGAAATACTGGGGCTGATTGTTAATTATCTCCTGTTAGGTTTCCTCAGCAAATGATGGAGAATTAATCAAATATCACCTTCGAAAATGGCAACCCCCATTAAAACTAATATCTTTTTAAATGACAAGATGTGGTTGGAGCCTTCGTCTGAAATAGACCAAAAGCCCAGAAGCTATTTTCCACGAGATTCCTCCTCAAATACGCTTATTAGTCATTATTATCATATGTGTACAGACATGTTGGGGGATGGGGCGGGGGTGTGCAGTGATTGACTTTGCAGTTTTAAAATAGTTCAAAAATAAGTGCTTTAATGACTGAAAGGAGCCAATTTGACTTGAGCCTCAAATGAACTCTTGGTACCATCCAAGTATTCCCTGCAAGTCCTGCAAGTCGCCGTTCTGCAGCTTACCACCTGCTAAACTAGCTGTATGCCTTTGCGACCTCTCAAGGCGCACAGCCGCATTTCCGGAGCAGCACGGTCGACACACTCAATCTGCGAGAGGCGCCGTAGAAAACAGACTGTCTCACGGCGTCGTAATGAGCTCGCAAATCAAAGCCGGATGATTTCATTAGGAGCGCCGACCCGGCTCGCCACGTGCCTTGCTTAGGTGTGAAATCCAGCGCTGTACGTTTGTTGTTCGGTGTCTTTTTTTTCTTTTCTGAATAACAAACCATGAATGTGTATATTTAGCAGCATTTTAATTTAAACTGATTGAACTGTGGCCTAGTCTTTTGCTGACCTGAAAGCTAACAATCAATTCTTTTCCTTATCTTTCTCAATTTTTTATTACCTGGGGCAAAGTCTTATGTAAAACACATTTATTTTTAATGGATTTTTTAATGAATTTTTTAGGTAGACTATTAATAATGCCATTAATTATAGGCAGGCGGCATTAGAGTGCGGCCTGGGCTGCTAATCCTGCCCCTCAGCTATTGGCTCGCAGCTAATGCAGGCCGGTGCTTCACCCAGAGATGCAGGCCTGAGCCGCGGGCAGGCGGGCTGGCCTGCCGGACGGGGAGGCTGAACCGGCGGATAAGAGACGGCGAGAATTTAGCATGCGGCTTTAGCCAGAGGGGCCGCGCTTTTAAAGCCAGATGATATGTTGGTGTTGTGGGGATAATCCAGAGATGCGGAGCGGGCGCTCAAAGCTGCTCCCCCGTGGAAGGCAGAGCTCTGCCTGCGGCCCTGGCCTTGGTGTGGAGATCCACACAGGAGCATTGTGCTCGCATACCTGGGGGCTGTTTAGTGCGGCTGCTCGCTAGGCCCTCAATCTCCTTATAGGATCAGAATAAAGGTTCCAGCCAGACAAGCAGAGACGGCTTTAAACCCTTAATAGATTTTTCCACCGCAGCTTTGGAGCGAGAAGGAGAAAGGTGTTAATTACCACTGGTTTTTAATGGTTAATTAAATGTTTCAATTAATTACGTGTTTGTTGCCAAAAAGTCTGCTGCTAATTGGCCAAAGCTGGGGAAAAAATGAAAATGAAAAAAAAAAATCCTGAGGTTTCCCAGTAGAGGGATGCTGAAATTCGCCTGGAAAGATGGGGGGTTCATTCATAAGGAATATGACTGAAAAAGAGATATGGGAAGATGGGGGGAAAATACGGAGTGCGGTCCCGTGGAGCAGAACCGGCCACCGTGGGGCGGGGGGGAGAAACACCTCGTGGGCGTGTTCGTTCGCAGAGGGGAGACACTTGGAACAGCGCCCGCAGGTGGACAGATACACACGCGGCGTGATGCGCTTTTCACTTTTATGTGGGAGTGATTTAAACACACTGAATATGCACACCCTGAACACCAGAGAGCCCATGCAGCCGTGTGTTTGTGTTCAGTCTCGTTAAATAGCCCGGTGATGTCCTGACGCCACAGACGTGGGATAAACCCACGTAAACCCATGATCCCGCCAAGGTCTCCTTTCCATAAACGTTCAGCTCCAGTCTAACATTTCCACATTTTGTCAGTTCCACGACCAGCATCAAGAGATTCGGAAAGCTGTCTGTAACCCTGACGCTTTTGGCTGTTGGAAAAGGTCAGCCATGTTTCCTGACTGTGGGCGGGGGGACTGGGGGGCACGACACCAGGCCAGTAAATCTCAGTAATAAGCTGCCAGGCAGCCATGAGGGTCTCTCTAACCTCACCACACCAGGAGCACGAGCGGCCCCATAAGCAGCCATAGTGTCCAGTGGGAACTTCTTCCTGGGAAGCAGCTTGCTCTCCTCATGGGGGGAGGGGCAGCTCTGAAATGCACTGGAGCCTGGGTACGGAGGGCAAGCTGAGACAACACCATCCAGCCCACACAGCGCCCCCTATGTGTGCAGGGGAGCTGACGTCGCAGGTGAGCCCACCATTCAGGTTTCTGATCGACTGTCAGCGGAATCGCGATGCAACAAAATAATACAGGACAGGAAGCCATGTGAACATCTGCGGCGTGCCAGCAAGGCACCACGGCACCTGTGAGCACTGACGAGGCTTTCAGGCCTGACTTCAGTCTGAATATGTTAATGAGCCCAGTCCCCCGTCCCCCCCCAGAAACCCTCTTTTTATTTCTTATTTTCTAGGTAAGAACGAGAAGCTCAAGATCAGCATTTCAGCAGGCAGCCAGAAGCTCTTGTCAGTTCCGGTGACAGACAGACACCTGGAGCCAATTCCCGTGAACAAGCGGGAATTATGACGTGAGGATTCCTGCGGCCTGCTGCCTGGCAGGAATACATCACTTCCCAGCCAGGCGTGCAGGACCAGCGCTTAATAACCTGCCTCCCTCAGCTGCCATATCGCCCGCCTCGAATATTTCATCTCCATTGCGGGGAAGCCCATTGTGCAGGAAGCTTCGTTTCCCCATTTGAACATTTTACGTGGACTTCAGGGACAATGAGCCACAATCCTTTATTACGCTCATGAAAATAAATAAAGGGAAGAGATTGGACTTGTCAGGACTAGGAGACGCGTTAACGGTGATTTACGACATTTTGAATCCTGTGATAAAAGGACACTTCCAAACGTTCGAGATCACAACAGTTTGAACACCGTTAAATGTAAAACTATAACATTTCCAAATAGAAATTCAACCGCTTAAGATTAAGAGCTCTGATCGTTTAGGCTGCATGATGACATATTTAGAAAAATATGATTTGTGCCATTTTTTATTATGAACTCAGAAGACATCATTTAGTAATGAAATTGAGCTTAAGGGTTTTTTGTCTTGTAGTCATAAATTTGGTTGTCTTACTGGGTAATATAGATTTGGCATTTGTTTTGACTTGCCCTTAATTCATAATTTTCTTTTTTTATTTTATCTCATTATTTTTAATTCAATATTTTTTCGGTCCGGTTAAGACCCCTCAAAAGGGCCCTGTAAAGTTGTGCATAGTTATATGTATATTTGTTATATTGTGTACACACACTATCTAAAATGAATACATTTCTGAAGCAAACATGGATATTTGGCTTTTCAATCGGCGCCCTGATATACAGGGTTTGAAAATGTATGCTCCGAGCTACACTGTGTCCACAGACCTCCAGATAGCCTGCAATATCGCAGCCACCTCACCCGGCCATGTTCCAGCCTGGCCCCGAGAAACAATATCAGCGAAGCTCTGCTTCTTATTGAAATGAAACCCAAAATAGACCCAGCGGCGTGGTGCTGCGGGGGGCGGGGGGGGGGCAAAGGGGTGGGGGCCGGGGGGAG
>JAODKL010000039.1:15608193-15626479 GCA_026780765.1 Petrocephalus schoutedeni
AAAGGGGTGGGGGCCGGGGGGAGGGGGGGGGTGAGATCAGCCTCTCCTCTCCACCCTCTTTCAATATCTCAGGGTCTCTGCTTTCTGCACCTCCTTTATAAACATACCTGCAGATAAATTCTGACATTTAATGAAGCCCCACGTTTACCTACAAACAAGCCGGGAACTGATATTCTCACGTGATCAAAGCCGGTCGAGTGGCTTTCTAAAGCCGGAACTGACAAATAAAAGCCTTAGTAAGAGTCATTTGAGAAGGTTAAGCAGTGGTAAATAAATATCACTCTTTCCCAAACAGGCGGCCAAGTTGGCCTTGCTGATGGAAACGACAAACGTTTGGTGCCGCAGGGCATCTCTCGCCTCGTCCCTGGAGCGGGACATAATCGTGTGGCGTCCCCAGTGTCTCTCACACCGGAACTTTCTTCCGTAATTCATAAACGAAAACAATTAGAGGACTGACAAAGATGCAGGCTGATTATTGCAGACGACGCTGGCCAGGTCGGTGTGCGGGGAGACGGCGGGTTGGTGTGCAGGAAGACGGCGGGTTGGTGTGCGGGGAGATGGCGGGTTGGTGTGCAGGGAGACGGCGGGTTGGTGTGCGGGGAGAGCACGCGCGAGCAATCTGCCCGTGTCACGGTGTATAATGATCTCTCAGCCTGAATACCTCGGGTGTAAACCAGTATGATAGAAAGCTAATGTTTTTGTGTCAGCAAATTGAAAAACATTCACGGGGCGGTCCTTTTATGTACACTGGCTCGTTTTAAGGCGACATCATGAGAGACAGAATTAGAATGGATAAGACGAAAGAACACATTGTCTGTTGTGAACTAATTAATTTCACTTTGATTCCACTGACGCTTCTAAACAACGCAAGCTGCGTACCTTGCAGGTTTGTCAAATCAATCGCATCTTTATTTTTCCGTGCCTTTAACTGAGGATGAAGACAAATGAAGCTCATCTTCAGTCAGCCATACAGAAGTGTTCCCCTGGCGCTGTTTTGGGACAGACCTAATTAATCGCTCATCTGCCCTGCATCAGGCCTATACATCACGGTGGCAGCTGTGGTGGTTGCCTGTGCCACGGCATCACCCCGCCAGCCTCGCCCGCTGTTCAACAGCATCACCACAGGTGGCGCTTTGTAATTAGGAAGCTGAGGCTCCTGCCAATCAGAACTCGCTCCTTTCACCACTGACGTTTCCTGCGTCATGTGGGTCACATGGGGCCGTCCGGCCGCCGCCGCCTTCCTCTGCAGTTCACGCAGATGTTCAAACACAGCGGAGGACCCCCAGCTCTGCGTCTGGACCACAATGTTCTTTTGAGTTGCACAATGTGCAGTTTCTTTTTTTTTTTACTTTGTAAATTTATTTAGCAGATGCTTTTATCCAAAGTGACATACAAATGAGAAAGCAGGGTCAGACAGTGCCTGGAGCAAATGGGCATTAAGGGTCTTGCTCCAGGGGCCCGATGATGATATCACTCTGCCGACCCCGGGATGTGAACCGACGACCTTCCAATCGCCGGTGTTCTGACGCTCTCAACCACACACTGAGAAATCCCCACCAAAATCCTATCATCCCTAAATAGCCAGCTATTCAATCTTTATTGAATCTGTATCAGCTATTCACTATATATATACTGACTGAAAGTGGCACCCTTTTGTGGAGCTCAGTGCACCAATGATCACCAATGCCCAATCTATCGTGGGGACCAGCCCCCTGCCGCTCATGCACCTGCCCCTCACAAAGTCTCACCTTGCACCCCCTGCGAGAGAAGCCTAGGGTCCCGTACGCGTGCAGATGTGATTAAGTCTAACAAGGTTAACGAGCCACGGTGAGTGAGCGTATCGATTTAGCGACAGCATGTTGACATGCAGAGAGCCGCTAAGGCAGAGACTCCCCAGTGTTATCATGAAAATGTACTCCTAAGTAAATAGTCTAAAAGCTCGTATCTGTTCTTTAAATGGCCCACCCGCTTCATCTTAGAAGTGCACACAGTGGAACCAGCCTGTCCTCCTAACGCTCAGCGATTTGCCGACACCCCGCAAAGCCCACAGTGGGTGTCTGCTAAATTAGTCATTGTTATACTGCAGAAGCTGACCCGGTTCAGATCAGACCAGCAGAGACGGATGAAAGGCGTGAGGGATGGGGTTCGAGGGCTCGGCGGCCTGGCGGAGATGTTCTGTGTTTGGAGAAGGAGGCCAAGGTGTCCCAGGGACCGGGGGGCAAAGGGGCCAGGCCGAACTCTGTCCAGAGACGACAAATGGGAGATGACAGGACTGAACCGCAGGATGCGAGCAGCAATGTGTGTGGGGGGGGGGGCATGACAGGCCAGGCTATGGTGCCTGGTCCTCCTGGCACCAAAAAAGCCATCTTGTATTTGGGAAGGGGGGAGTATAGACAAGGACAGACAAGTGATGGAATCATGTGACCTGGCGATAACTAGGCTTCTAAGTTTAGTGGTGGTGCACGGCGCAGGCTTCATATACCTTTCAGTGTGGCAGGCCTGCTCAAGGAGGCTTTTTAACGAGATGTTTAAAGGACATGTAAAAATAATAAGGATGTCAGTGTCCCAAGAAACAGCGCATTGACCTGGGGGCAATCTGAATCCAGCAGTGTGTGTGTGAGTGTGTGTGTCTATGTTTCTCTATGAATCGTTCTGCATATATGTGTGTGGGTGGCGGGGGGGGGGGGGGGTCATGTATATTTTACATTGTGGGGACCGAATGTCCTTTTGGTTCCCACATTGGGAAACTCTTGTATTTTGTTTGGTCCACCTGGCCCTCCTGTCTCCTCCCTTACGTGGCCCAGCTGAGGCGCGCCTGTTGCTCCCTGTTCGTCTCGTCAGCCCCCATTCGGTCTCTCCTGTCTGCCCATGCCCTCCCCGAGCTGGTTTTGACCCCTCACGGCACTGTTTGCTTCCCTGCTCCCATTCGGTTAATAAACCCCCCCTTTGCCTAAAGCCCGCCTTGGAGTCCTTTGTCCCGTGTGCCATGACAATACCTAAATGGAAATTATTTTTAAAAATGGCCAGGGAGTCTATGAAGTCTATAGTTAGCTTTCCAGTGAATTATATTTTGTATTAAAATGTAATATATACATTAACCAGCATGTGCATTTGTTATGAAATACACAGGGCTAGCTTAGGGTCCTGTGGTTCTGTGGTGCCCCATCTGCCCGAGCAGAAATCCAGCTTTATCGTGTCATAATGATTTCAGTATACAGATGCCTCATAATTAATTTTATACAGGTGACCCATATTTTTTCTCTGACAATAATAAGTATCTACATCTTTCATAGCGCGACATAAAATGTTAAAGCCTTGAGTTAGTCAGTGAGTCGTGGAGTAATGTCACCGCTGTGGCTAAAATAACATAATCAATAATTAATTTTTTCTGACATCCAGGGCTATCCCTGATTCTGTGCCCTAGGCTGCCTATGATCCCTGCTCTGCAACCCCGACTAGGATAAGCGGTTGGATGGATAGATGGATGGATGGATGGATGGATGGATAATTTGTTTATTTTTCCCCAACGTCAAGCAGGAGGAAGTTCCCTGGCAGGGCTGAGGTCCTGCTGCTCCTCCCCTCATCGTTACCAATGTCAGTGAAAGTTCCTTGGCTCATACTCACCGCTGGGAAAGTGGAAGGCCACACGCTCCTGTGTCGGCATTATGGGCAGGGCACAGAGACGGCCGCGTGTGATTGCCATGACAGGAATAAAGGAGGCCATACATTTTTCACACAATTGGCTTTAGCATCACGCAATCTGTTAGCATCCAACGCGACCCATGTATTTTTTATACCCCTGCCATATGTGTTATCGTAGTGTGGAGCAGGGGGGGGGCCCTGTTGTTCACCCTGCGTTCTACACGCACACACTTGTAAACATTTGTAATTCATTAATTCAGGTGCAGCATGCTGTGAGAGTGCACCAGTCAGCCCCCCCCCCCGCATCAGCGCATGAGCCGCCATGCCGGGCATCGGGTTCAAAGCATGGAGCGTGCCATGGAGGGGACGCCTTGTCAGTGTATTATAAGCGCCTGTAAGATTTATGTGATTTGGGGTTTAAATGCGTTGAAGTGTATGGCAAGCGCTAGTCGATTATGATAGGACACCACTATAAAAAGCCATAAAAAGGACGTGCTATACAATAACATCGGCTTTATTCATTCTTAAATGTATTAAAGATATAGCTCTCTTAGTTATACCTCTGATTCCAGCTGTTCAGTGAAGATTGTATTACTTCACTTTAGTGCAGTGTCAACCAACCAGTGAGATTTATATATAAGAATAACATTTAAGCTCATGGAGGATTTTTGTGCCTCCTAGGAGAACTCTGTGTTGTTTTTTGTATCACTGCTAAAGTCATTATTGGTATTGCTTTTTTTTAATTTACAAAAAAATTACAGTTCTGTGATGTCAGCACATGAGGTGAGTGTCAGTGTTCGAGATGAAAGTTAAAAAGCTTTGTTCTGTAACATCTCCTGAAATACCTGCATTGTCCTGGCGTGCCGGAGTGGCCCCAGGGGCCACGGTGAAAAGGGGGGAGGGGGGCCATTAGCCCCGAGAAAAAGCTCTCACCCGAGCAAATCTGCAAATAGGAAATTAGGGAACAAAGGATCCTGGTCGCTGAGTGTCGAATCTGAGGAATTCCCGGGAAAAAAGCAGTTTGACTTTCATCTGTGACTTTCTGATGAAATTACTATTTTTATTATTATTATTATTATTTTGCCCAAAATACCAGCACATATTTTAATTAAAAAGAAAGATAGGGAAGCTTTGAAGTGAAGCTGTTCATAAAGGCCAAGAACAATAGGGCGTCGCAGCCCGAAACGCAACGCAGAGCCGCCTCGGCTGGGATCCCTTCCTCCATCCTCCAGGACCAAGGGGCGGAGACAACAGGATTTATTTTCTCAGGTATTGCCAAAACTTTAAAGGAACAAACAGTTCAAGCACATTTTTTTTCCACAAGAAAGGCTCCATCGAAAACTTGGGCATTATGAATCAAAGGCTACATTAAAGCCGAGAAAATGACTTCTTAGCGCTGGTCTCCGCTAGAATGGAAAACACGGTTTAAGAGCAAATTTCCAAAACTCACTGAGTCCACAGATTGTTGAGAACATTTCTGTGGACTGAGTGAGTTTTGGAAATTTAACGAAAGTTCTTCAATTGATTATACGAGGACTCATTTATAATGAGGAAGACTGACTTTATTCATTGGCAGTCTCATCTCAATAATGAAAAAGGGGCAGAGTTTTGGAAATGTGCTCTTTGGTTACTGTTAGGCTAATTAGAAGGTACAACGGACACGGAAATATGTTCCAGTCTATGTCTCATAAAGACACAACATGGGCCCTGCTAAAGCTTACCTGTAGCGGCTTTCTCTGATGACACTCCATCTTCCTGCAGCTTTAGGAATCAGCGCTGAGGTGATTCATTAGGAACAAGAAGCCTTTTATTTAATTTGCTTTCCTAGCTAAACCACCTAAGTTTCAAAAGCACCTTATGAAAGAAATTAATCACCTTTGGAAAGGTCAGGTCCTCTCATGCCTTTAGTGGCACTAGGGATTTAATTCCCCTAAGCACTCTCGATTTGGAGAGTTTGGGCTTTTAACGTTTTCTATGCGCTGTATCTAAGGATTAAATTGACACCAAAATACTGGAATGATGTCACCATACCCGTCGTGGGATTACAGTAAACACGAAAAAAAAATCTTCAAAGGAGATTATACTCGATTGAAAGTATTCAAAGAAGGAACCAGTGAAATGTACAAAGAAACGTCTTTTGCATCACCATCATGGTCATTGCGATCATTGTCAGTAGCTGGGAATTCATGTGTGTGTTGCATGTTCCTGAGAAGATGCTCTCCACAACCGCCACCCCCCACCCCCCCCACCCCGTTTTTGTTGACGTGCTCCTTTGCTTCTGCGATCATAAGGGCATGGGCTGATATTTACCACCGGCGATCCAGGCTCACACATCTTTAATTCATAGTTTAATTCATAAACCATCGAAAGGCCGGGGACGGTTAATTCTTTACAGTCTAAATAAATATTATAATACACACTCAGAAGTTTATGAGCTGGAAAATTTAGGATTCTCTCCGAGGCGTCACGTGCTCCCAACTCGAGGCCCAAAAGCCGCGGCTCCCAGATGGATCCAGCGACAGACGCGCGCTTCTCATTTTCACTTGTTATCAGGTATAAAGCAAATTCCTCGACGTGTACCACCAACACAAAAAATGCAACAAAAAGCAGATAATTACACCCCGTCTTCAAAGGGGTCTTTGAGACTTGGCCACTATTCTCAGCAGCACCTGGATTTCTTCCAAATTTATCCAAACACATGAATACTGGAGCCATCCTTGGGGAAAAGCGTTCAGAGGCTCTCTGATTTGACAGCGCAATGTGTCAATGCTGCCACAGCTGAAAAGAGCCCTCCGCAAACCTTTACCCACACGCCGCTCCTGATGGCTGCCGGGCCTGAACGGGAGGCAGATTTAGAGAAGATTAATGGCAGGGGTGAAGTTTGAGATCCATCACATCATGCAGATGGGAACAGAACTGCCAGAAAGATCAAGGCTGTTTAACCGCAAGCTTGGGTCCTGGCAGAGGGCCCTGGAGCACCTCCACCGAGCCTGGGACGTCTGCTTTAAAAAGGAGGCGAATGGCAAATGGCACGCTCACCACGCTGGCGTCCCCGTTATCGCCGTCCACACTGACGCTCCCACCTCCTTGAGTTTAGCTGTGACGACACTGAGCTCTAAGCCAGAAGACAGGTGTCCTGAACTTTAAGTAATTTCACGCTGGGTGACTTGGCAGCCTAGTACAACATATTGGACCTACTGGAGGGATAGAAATGGGCTTTAATCAAAACCACCTGTGATTGAGATTTTATTAGAAAGGCGTAGAGAATATATTGGTGAAGAAGACTGGGTAAACCTGTCCTTTTTCAATGTAATCCTGAAATGCTGTATTAGTGAATCATCGTGATCGGCACTGAAATGTCATCTTATCTATCGTACATACGAGTGCCAGCATCCTTTTATGTGTTTAAAGCCACTGTTCTAACTGTTTTACGATGAAAAAAACCCTTTCATGAATCGCATTAAACTTCAATTAGGCGTCCCCAATTAAAGCCATGACTAAGAGACTAATTCGGTCCCTAAAGTGAAATTAAATTCATCATTATTTATTTCACTCTGGCTCTTGACACTATAGAGAGTGTGGAGAGGGGCGGGTGAGGGACCACCGTCCTCAGATTCTACTTTCGGCCTCTGAGCAGAATTATGACACCTGAACGGAGAAGTGGGAAACTAAGCTGCAGCCATTACAAGGAGCGGCTCTGCACATCGTCGCAAGCAAGCCATTAGTGACTCCCGCAGAAATGCTCTGAAGGTAATGAAGAAGCCACCTGACCTCATCACTCAGGTGCAAACTTTCCAGGAGAGGGTAGGAGCACATGTGTGGTATTCGGTGCCATGTACCGCAGTTATCATTCCTTACCCACCAAATCTGAGTAGGGGAGCAATTTGGAAAAACATTCCTCAAATGTCAGACCATTATGGAAATCTCACATTACAGCCCCTACAGTGCTGAGCTTGACTCCCATTACATATTTTAAAAGCTCTGAGTATCTGTCTGGATGGCCTTTGGAGCATCTGATACGCTACAAAATGAGGAGGTCGAGCTTTAAACAATTATCTGGACTGCGTTTCAAATGAAATTATAAATCATATGCTGTGAATATGGACGCTGCAGATATCACTCACTAAAGCAACGTGCTTGCCGAATGAGATGGAGTCAAGAAGGATTGATTGCAGGTCATTGCGTGAAGTAGATGGATTAAATTCTAGGTACGTAGGAGTGTTTGTGAACAATGCTGCGTTTAGAAATCTTTCCCTGTGGCATAACCCATTTTCCCTCTTTTTTTCAGAAGGAAGCTGGCCCATTCATTATGGATAACCTTTCGTCTTTTTTTTTTTCTCTCGAATTCGGAATGAGTACTTTCTCTAATGTCCATGCACTTTGTGTTTTTCTGCGGCAGGGAAGACAGATTTTCTCAGGATCTGTGCCGTGCCGTTTTGCGAAGCCTCTGTGTCTGTGCTTAGACCTCGAACCCGAATGCCCAGCTGCTGATCCGGCGAGGAGCTCTGCTACTGATCAAAGTCATATCTAGGACAACAGGGGTTTCATTAAAATTTCCAACTTTCCGCCTGAGGTAAGAGAAGCAAACATGGGGTGAAAAATCATCTGGCCCAAACTAGTTAAAAAAAAAAAGCGAACCACCTGTGGTCTCCGTGGAAACCTGCCTCCTCCCCTCCAGCCACCTTTTAATGAAACCCTAGAGTCCCTTTATTAATTTATTAGCGAATCTATTTTGCGATGATTCATAAACTGCACGTAGCTCACACTCTGACATGACTCTGCTATGCTAATGTGAAACAAAAGCCATGAATAACAAATAATTCAATTAGCGACAATTATACTCTGCGATGGGTCAGCGCGTCTGCGTTTCTGAAAGCGCTACTGAAGGGTCACTTTTGAGAGAAAACAGACAAAACACGCAAACAGAAACTGCACATCCCTTCTGAATTTATCGTTTTTACAATTCAATAAAATTGCAAAAAATAATTACATATATACAATATATATATTTATTTATTATATATAATTAGTTCATAAAAGATATTAATTACTGATCACTAATTACAGACCTAATTTATATAGTCCTCGTGTTTTTGTAGTGTATATTTTATTTATATCAAAATACAGAGATTTATTGATGGAAGAATTTGTTAATGACTCCAGAATTGCTGAATTACCATGATAATCATTTATTAATCTATGGTACAGGAAAGGACTGCTGAAATCTGTCCCTTTTTGTAGCAGGTTGTCAGTAATTAGGCTTAATTCGGCTAAATTAGGGTTGTTAAAAGCTATGCACGCCAGGCATGGATGACAGTGTTTACTTGCTGCTACAGCCTCCCCACCTCCCTCTGCGTTGCGGTGTTTCTGCCAATCTTCCTGCAGGGCGGCGATCTTCGCAAGGTGACATCACAGTGTCTTTATATGAAGCCGGATCTGTTATTGAGTTGGCCCAGGCACGCTACTGAGGGCCTGTAATACGGTTCAGTGTTTTACTCTGAATAAATTCAGGCTGCGTTGCGTGGTGGAGAGTGAAGGGGGTTCAGAAAGTGCAAAAGCAGCGAGAGATGGACTCATCTAGGAGATTGCCTGGCATCTTCCTGATATGCACAGTGGAACAAGGTTAGAGGAACACTAGCCAGTGTGTGCCTCTACGGATTAGGCCATTGTGCCTGTGATCAGAAGGATGCTGGGTCAAGTCCCTGGGCTGGCAGAGTGATTTCCCTGTTGGGCCCTTCAGCAAGACCCTTAACCCCTTGTTCCAGAGACTGTCAGAAGCTGCTTTCTCAAATATACATCACTTTGAATAAAAGTGTCTGCTAAATAAGTGTGACATGGTGAGAATTTCTACATGCCCTGTAAACTGTCAGGTTGTCCAGCAGGAAGGATGAGGACAAAGCCTTGTGAGAAGAGGGGGCCCCTCGCACTGCCTATTTCATGATGTAATGCCCCCCCGCCCATACTGTGTTTCTGTGAAAAGAGCTTTTTAAAGGGCTAGGGTGTGACTGTATAGAACAGATTCAGCATGTGCTTAATGTATCCTGACTGTCCTGGAGGATCTCACTCCCCTGATATGACAGTCCATACTTCTCCTCCTCGAGATGTTCTCCTGTTCTTCTGCCCTGGCTCAGAACAGAGATGATCACTACACAAAGCGACCCTGATACCTCTGTGTGATCACGCCGCACAAAGTCCAGGGATGACGTGCCCTAAGCCCGAAATCCCTCATCGCTCCATAAAGTATTTGCACGTTACACTCGTCTTTTATGGGTGAATTAAGTACAAGTGGATAAAAGGTTTAGAGACATGATGCTTTAAGCTGTGTAATTTGGGAAGCGTGGATCCGAGCGTACTGAACGGAGCGTACATGGCCTCCTTTTAATTAAAGCACCCGCCCAGGTGTCCCGGGCCACGCCGCTGAGCATCTCACGGCAGCCACACGGCCTTCCTTTGCCACGCTGCTCCTTCTTGGTGGAGCTGAGGCGTGGATTCGGTTTCCAGCGGGACGATGAAGGAACTGCAGACTGAAGAGGGATGAAGACAGATTCATCACCGCTGTCAGCCTGCCTGCTATTCTGTTACTAATTGAGCTTTGCCAGGTGTCTTCCCCCAGGCTGGGGCGGGAAGGCCCAGCGAATACCGGATCCTTTTGTTGCAAGTTATCACGCTGGCTAAGCTTTCAGAAAAGTGCCCGGTAGTGTGTATGGAAACAGCTCTGATCCAATTAAACAGTCACTGACTCTGTGCCCAGCCCTTACCTGCCCGCCCAAAGGAAAGCTGATTAGATTGGGTGTTCGTGTGACTCGGAGCCGCCCGGGTTAAAACGCGGGCCCAAGAACAAGTCGGGCGAGGAACACAGGGTCATGGGAGCCTGACCCAAGTCCGGACCTTTTCAGAACCACCCCAAAGATACGAAAACCCTGCTCTTAGGTGGACTGAAGGCATAAGGCCCGCCTTCCAATTTCACCTGCTGTGTCACTTTCTGAGTGCCAGCTGATGCTTAATAAATCCCATAGCTGTAAAGTGAGCCTACCATTTTAAAAGAATGTGTCATACGTTTGTTCTGATTGGAGACGTGTGTCCCAGCCTGCACGCATAGCAAATCCTGCTAATGGAAAGTGAGCCTATCATTAAAAAAATGTCATACACTCTTAGCGATTGGTGGAGTTTGTACCAGCCGACATGCATACCTCATCATATGAATCGAAAGACATTTTTTAAATGCTTTCTGATTGGTGGAAGGTTTCCCAGCTGACAAAAATAACTAATGGAGAGCAAACCTATCATTTGAAAAAGGGCTTTCTCTAAAATCATTCATGCCTGACTGAATCAGTTCAAACAAAGACAGATTTGCTGCTGAAATTACATAACATTATAACTTATCTGGATAAATGGAAATTGATCTGGAGGCATGAATAAAAAATGACTGAGTTCTTTCAGGTGCTGTTGAATAATGATGGGAGACAAAATGCCAATTATAGACGGTAAGGGCCTGACTGATGTTAGTAAGAGGTGCATCCGGCCGCACTGCAGACAGCACGCTGCGTGTGTCCGGTTTACATAAAGAAAAGCGCATACGCAATCATTGCTTCAGTTTGTGTTAACTTTAAAATGATAATAAAATTTAAATTTAATGAACATCTCTGTAACTAATCATGTGTTAAAATATTTTGCTTAAACAAATAAAAAATGGAAAAGGCGAAATAATTGAAATTCCATATCAATTTCCTATTAAGCTTAAATATACACAATATTAAATATACAAAATAATGACCAGTGAATAAATAAATGCACCTTCAGTTTCTGCACTGCTGTTTTCTATTATAATTATCATTAGTTCCATATTATTATTCTCAAAAAATGGTTTAAATTGCCTTGAGACAACTAATTAACCTTCTAAATTAGTCACTGTAGAAAACATATTGTAATGATGGAGGCAGGACCAGTAATCTCAGCAGCCTCTCGAAGGCACAGGAAGCAGCTCCTGTATACGCTCTCGCCGTTATTCTGCGCTGGCAAATGGGGCGACACGTTTGTGAATGAAAGTTACAGTTTATGTTTTTTTTTTTTCTTGGAATTTATCCAAGCAATTTTCTAGAGCTTAATCACAGGAACATGCTGTTTGAATTTGGATTTACTCTGTATATTGTTTTGTGGAGAGATTGAAAAGTGACCGAAATTGTATTGAGAGTTGACTAGGAAATGTTGCCCTAGTGAATGGGGAAGAGGGGCTGATAATTCCCCTTGTGGCTTCACTTAGCAACCCCCCCCCCCAAGTCCTCTGGGTCATCACAAGCAAAAGTAATATTGTTTAGACACACTGATCAGGAACGTCCAACATTTCACCTGAGCACAAAAGGCTGCTTTTTGGTAGTGAGATTTAGGTGAATCCCTGGGTCAGGTGCGCCCAGCAGGGTTCAGCTGGTTTATGTACCAACGCAGCGTGCTGGAGTCTAACTGCAGCCCTCGGCTGAACAGAATAAAGCCAAGATTATAAAAAAGGACCAGGCAAAACAGACAAATTGCAATCAGGTATTTTGTGGGATTCCCATAACATGCTGACACGCCCGATCCGTCCCTCAAACACTTCCCGTTAATAAATCGCCACATTTTTCTGTCGCCTGGTTTATAAGTACATAAGTTAATTCAGATTTTTCTATATTTGTGAATCATCAATGTAAAGAGTGTACATTTAAAACACTTACTGTATGTCAGTAATGCAGGCGAATATTGGGAATAATAATAATGTTGTGCTCTTATAATTACATACAGCATTATGTACCTGTGACAGACAGTGACACGGGTGTGAAAAACCTGCTTTACATGCAAACTTGTCTTTTGGAATAATTCCACGTCCTGACACGGGTCACCCACCCCGTGACCTCCAGAGTCTTGCCTAATCACTCTGGCCCAGTACACGCTGCGCTTCAACAGCTTTGTCTTTTTGGCACAGGGACAACAACGCTGGAAGCGCGTTTGATCGGAATTATGTAAGAGGGCAGACGCCTTCCGCTCCCGACCACTCCATTTGCAGAACGTGCGCTCGGAAGGTTCCGGAAAAATACTCGAGTCCTGTGGTTCTCAAAGCCTTTTTTTTTTACACATCAAGTCAAGTACAAGGTTAGAAGAATATTACATAGAACATAAAACCTTCAGGAATTCATGTGATAACCTATTTAATAATATTAACATGTGCACAAACATATTAATATAATAAAAGAGATTCCCTTTGGCATTTAACTCAGAAGCTAAAAACTACGCATGATTTTCACCACCAGACCAGACCCTAGTCCTTCAGTCAGACTGTCCAATACTTCCCTGGTGTTTGCCCACCTTACATAGAACTGAGTGTCATGCACCTTTTCTGGACAGTGAGTCACCCAGGACACGGACGTCATAAATAAAAATGTGCGGATCAGAGGACTGTATGGAGGAGGATTTCAGATAGCAGGCACCCTTTGCTGAGCGAATTCTTATTCATTATTCCACACTTGAGAAGCTTTTACTGAATCAGATGGTCAGAGACAGCACCTTGAAGAAAAGCAGATTTCAACAGATTTCAAAAGACGTCCCCGTTTTATTTCCAGGAGTAGGCCTTTCATATCAGTCTGTTCTCCATTAACAGGATATGCGTGTGATGTTTAATATTGTGTAACACGCAATAAAACCTTCAGTAATTTTGGAAACATCATTGCTTATATGTTCCTGATTATGTTTTAATATAACCTGTTAGACCTTTATTTGTAGCGCTCCCTAATCATGTGTTGAATCAGATTTTATTAGTTTACAGGTGATTTCCATAATGTGACCGTTTTTCATTTTGACAGTAATGTGGTGGGATGGCCCGGCGCCCGCCGCAGCCACCTGTAGACGGGATCGTTTGCTTTTTAGCCCAGTCGTGTGCAGACCTACCCATCCATCCATCCATCCATCCATCCATTATCACTTCCCACAGTCAGATATATTTTTTTTCTGTGTGAAATGAGTAATTCCTCGTAACTCGGAGGAGTCTCTTTGACAGTGAAATTAGATCACGTCGATTTGCATGCTATAAGCTATTAACTTGAGCTCCAGGACATACCTGGTTATGCCATAAAAAGGCGCTCGGCGCTCCCAGGAGGTGCCGTCCCACCTTAAAGTAGTTATAGGTCCATTATGCGCGCGGTGACAATGACCATGATGGTGAGTAATGTGCGCTCAAGTCGCAGCAGCTGTTTCCCAATGAATGGCTTTTTGTCGCCCCGTGTATCCCCTTTGCGTCCGCCGACACGCCACGATAAGGGCTTTTCTTGCACGCTAAACTGTTCTCTTTTGCGCCGTTTGATTTACGCATTTTCCGCGTGTGTTATGCGCGGTATCAGATTTAAGCCGCTAATCGCCTCCCTGGTAATGATGCTCTAATTGAGCAGTGTCCTCAGATCATTACCTTTTCTACTTTTGCATTAACTACATTTTAACGGTAGCCCCAGGGGTATTTACCTGATAGGAGTGAATGCTGAAACATACCTGCAACACGAAAAGAGAAAAAATTAATCAAAAAAGGCACTGTCCCTACAATACCCAATCCCTAAAGGCAAGAAGTGTAAAAGATTAAATAAGAGATGTGTGACAGATATGGTGTCCTGAACATTTTTGTTAAGATGTAAATATAGTGTACATTTGAATATCTAACGGCAACGCGAAGAGACGTGAGGGCGTGTTTTGCAAAATCGCTGTAGAGATTTTCTGAATGCTTAGATCAACAAAACAAAATATTTATATTTGCGACGACATCCTTTAGAGCAGAGTAAACATGCTGTGTATAACTTTACACATGATTAAAAATCTGAAATATTATCGTTAGATCTGATTAATTTTATTTGTTATGTAACCCAAATGCTAACTAAAAGAGCAGTGCTAGAAAAAAAAGATTGTCTTAACCGAAAAAGCCAGGGGACAATGGGATGACGTCAGAGCAGACAGGGTGACGGGACCCTGGTGAGCCCATCACCCCAGAGCTCTGTCGTGATACTTTTGGTGGCTTTGTGCCAGGCCCCAGGTGCCTCACGCGCTTTGCATCTTGGGACACGCTCTGGAGGACGGTAGCTGCTGCAGCCAGTTAGAAGCCCATCACAGCATTTGGAGTAGGAGATAATATAAGACAACATCCATTTGAAAGCTGTCGCCCCTGAGAAATGAAAAATGGAGGAAATAAAAGTTTTCTGAGGATTTGTTTAAGAAACGCTTATCCTCGTAACACAGTTGTCAGAACCATCCCCCCCCCCCCCAAATACACACACACTCAAAAACAACAAACAACAACAACAACAGGAGGTGGAAGCAGCGAGAGGAAAGCTGTCGCTTTAAGGAAACAGTTATAGAAATAAAAAAAAATACTTTAGCAGCAAAAACTAATAATTGCAAAGCAGCCAATTAAATTGTGAAAGAGAGATGAAACTGTTCTTATTTCCCCTGGTAATTTCATGCTTTAAACTCGCTTCCGTGCGCACATAAAAAGAAGAGAGAAAATATAATTTCAGAAGCTGACAGAACTCATTGTTCGTGGAATTTTAAATTCAAAAAAGTTAATAAAGGCCGAGTGTAAGATGAAGAGAATTTGCATTTCACAGATTAACAACATGTACAGCACGAAAGGCAATCCGCCTTGCCCCGGGTGATAATTTAAGAAACCTTTGCATATTTTATTTAAAACTGGGCCCAGTTTGGCTGGGTAATAAGAGAGACAGATAATGATTCCGAGGTCGCTGCTCCGGGGCACGTACAGCCGGGCCTGAGCAAATACCAAACTCTGATCCCAGCAGCCTGACGGGCTACAGATTACACTAATTGCCTGCTGATGGTTTATGAAATGTTTTCCGAAGGTTTTATTATTGTTGTTGTTGTTGTTTGTCCGCTTTATTACTTTTATTATTAGAATTATAGTCGCTACTGTTGCCAAAGCTCGTGTGTGGGTTAGATCGTCAGAGCACAACATGCAACAAGGGCCCTTGCAATTACTCGAGGAATTATGGCTCTGTGACTCAAAAAACGTAAATAAAGCCGGAAATCTATTGGCTGTCATCAATTGCTTCATTTCATTTGGAGTAAAATAAATTCAGCAAGAAGCGATGCTGCTGTTTGTATAATTTGTGTGTGTGTTTCATTTCAGCTGAGCTTAGCTGTGCTTGGATCCAACGCACCAGACTTGAGGTTTAATGGCAGAACTTTTGCCAGACGGAAGCAGAAAGGCGCCAAGTGGAGTCTGAGTTAAAGAAGTGACAAGCCAGCGGCGGCATCGGAGACGTTCAGCTGGGATTACCACTGAAAATCCACAGCTACTGCCAGATTCACACCTTGTGATGGACAATCTGGCCACGAGGATACATTTAAAAGCTTTAAAAGTTTGTTATACACAAAGCATGTTTTACACTAGAAACATGGCCTAATTAGGTAATGACACCATTCCCTTTGGGATGTGTGTGTGTGAGTCTGTATGTGTCATGTATAGATTACATGCTGGGGATGAAATGTCTCCACAATGTGATAAAAACCTGTAATTTTTACTTTGTGAGGACCATTTTTTTGGCCCCGACGAGGGAAAGAAATCTGTGAATGCAAAAAAAAATGAAAAATGTAAATGCCAAAAGTCTTGTATATTGTTTCTTTACATATGGTTAAGGTCAGGGCTGGGTAGATGTTAAGGTTGTCATTGTTGGGATTAGGGTTTTTTCCTTGGAAATTAATGGACATCCCCACAGAGATATGAATACAAAAGTGTGTGTGTGTGTGTGTGTGTGTGTGTACACCCAGATGTACTACTGAAATGTTTTCACTAGCTGCTTGTCGTAGGAGCACAGTGTTAATCGGATTTTCCCTTAAAATACAGTTTTCTGTGTGTTTAATTGTGAATTTGACTGTGTCTCTGGCTGCAATGTTATGATTCACTTACACTTAACCTCAATGTCTGAAAATCCCAGTGGCACCTTAGAAATGTAGGCAAAGTTTTAGGGTCAACCTTATATAATGTTCCCGGCTAGAAGGAAGTGATCCAGTTTAAACCTGCCCTGTCAAAAACAACCAACAGATTTTCTGAAACTATATCCATTAGATGATGATGACGATGATGATTATTATTATTGTTATGTGGGTGGTCTGTTGCTCAGAAGGTCAGGATTCTGTACCAGATCGAAAGGTCAGATCCTGCATCCAGTGTGATGGCACCATTGGGCCCTTGAGTAAAGCCCTTAACCTCCAATACCTCCAGGGACTGGCTGACCCTTTTTTTCTGAAAAAATATTCATCGCTTTGGATAAAAGTGTCTGATATATGAAATACAAATTATTATGATTCCATGCCTCGTTCAAATGCAGGGTCACGATGGGGCCTGGGGTCTACCCCAAGTACAGGCCACAGTTTGGGGTCCTCGGGGTCTCAGGCAGACACAATCATACACTGTGGGCTACATTCAGAGACTCTGGGCAGCCTGACTGCATACCTTTGGACTGCAGAAAACTTGCAAGTTCCTCGCACACCGAGAGGTGGCATTCGAACCCTGGACCCTAAGAGCAATAATAATCATTTCTTAGCCTTTATCCTGCAAGCTATACGGCTGGGTGCTTAACTGGGCCAGTCCCACCACAGCCTGGCACCTCATGGGACCGGCAGTGCCAGCCTTCGGGTTACGCGGCCTCCTGCTCTAGCAGCACCCTGTCTGTGCCCTACTTACCTTTTACTGAAATCGCTTAAAATGTATTGCGGCATCGGTGCCAGGAAAGCCATGGCTGGGAGGCCAGCTCCGCGGAGAGGGGGTGTGTGGACAGGGTTCCCGGCACTGGGAGGATTTATTCCGGGGCTGAAAGTGAGCAAGGTTCACGGCTCTCACCTTTGCCAGATGTTTCCATAGCTACACGAGGCTCCTCCACCCTCTCGTGGTGAAATAACCTGCCTTATCAGGTAACCCTGTGCGGTACTGCTAGGACCTGCGCTATCATGTAAGCCTGTGCAGTACTGCTAGGACCTGCCCTATCAGGTACGCCTGTGCGGTACTGTTAGGACCTGCCCTATCAGGTACTCCTGTGCGGTACTGCTAGGACCTGCTTTATCAGGTACGCCTGTGCGGTACTGCAAGGACCTGCCCTATCAGGTACGCCTGTGTGGTATTGCTAGGACCTGCCCTATCAGGTACACCTGGGTGGTACTGCTAGGACCTGCCCTATACTGCCCTAATGTGCAGTACTGTGCAGTACAGTACCCATGGAGCATTTTTTTTTTTTGGGGAGGGGGGGGGGTTAAGGGCCTTGCTCAAGGGCCAGCATGCAACTCTTCTTCCAAGGAGGGGATTTGAGCCGACAACCTTACAATCACAAGAACAGAGGCCCCAGCTGCAGAGACACGCCCCCCAAGCAAAGCCTTTCTGCACATCACTGTTATTTTTGTTCTTGTAGACTCCATAAAATCCCAAAATGTAGCTGATACTGAGACGCTGGATCCACCATGTCTGTCACCTACAATCCCACTATGTTCAGGATTCCATATGTGTCTGCCATTATGATGCTTAGCTGAGCAGTAAGTGTGTCACGTACTGCCCGCTGTCACGCTCTGTCATGTATTCCTGTTGTGCCACGCCCCTTGTTACCCACGTGAGTGTTTCCCGATCGTTTCCTGA
>JAODKL010000039.1:15636532-15654462 GCA_026780765.1 Petrocephalus schoutedeni
AGTCATCTGGAGCACCACGCATACAGCCCAGACAGGAGAGGGTCATCGAGAGCACTTCAGGCTCTTCAGCTACACAGAGCGTGCTGCCCATATCTGTTCAGCTTCCACCCATGTACAGTACAGTGGCTGTTCAGTGTATGTCTTCCTGCATTTCTGCACAACAGCTTCTTCGGGGTGACAGCTGGGACAGGATACTAACTTAGTGAGCCTCTCTATAAACGTAGCAATACAAACACCACCTGATCTCAGTTATACCGTCTATGACTTTCACACCTTGCCGATAATAATAATGTTGCAGCAGCGAATTGATTCCTGTGACATTTTAGTCAAATTTGATATCCTGTTGTGAAACTGAAACCATGAGGGTAGCAGGTGATGAATTCATTAAGATGGTGAACTTTTAATTACCCTGCCAGGAGATCTCGGCTTCTACCTTTGACCAAGTGAACTTGAACTAAATCCCCTCTTTAAATATTCACCAGGACAAAGAGTTGAATACAAAAGTCACGCATAGGCCCCCTGGTTATGTCTGTTTGCTCAGAAAATACATTTAAAATAACGAGTCATATTTTACAAAGCACTGATATTGCGTTAATGATACTTAACCCTGGGCCTTCATGATCATTTTTCCAAAGGACTTGAAAGTGCTGTCAGTGCCCTGATTTAGCTAATAACAGTCAGCTTGCTGTTTATGCTGCGATGGGTGCTGCTGACCGTGGTCAGTGGCTATTTCACCGGATCATGAGCAGCTGGATGCGGGATGCAAGCTGACTCATTAATATGTGCTACACTCTGCACTCCCATGGCTGACCTTTGGTGTTTGGCCCGAAGGTATCAGGATGAACATTACAACAATGTCCTATAAATTATTCATACAGATTTCCTATTATGGCTGTCAGGAAGAGAAAGTTTTGGGTATAATTTTTCATAACGTGCATATTCAGAGCCAGCAGTGGCTCCAGTACACATTGTACCTTTAAGAGTCATGTGGTGTAACCGGAGGCTGTCTCATATCCCTGCGGAAGAATGAATGGAGTGACAGTAACATGCCTTAAAACCCCCCAAAACAGCCTGTGGAACAACTCGCAAGTATGAACACTGTGCCTGTGATCAGAAGGTCGCAGGTTCTAATCCCAGGGTTGGCAGAGTGGTTTCGGCAGTGGCCCTTTCAGCAAGACTCTTAACCCCCAATTGCTCCAGGAATTCTGTTACCCTGCTTTCTTAATTGTATGTCACTTTGGATAAAAGTGTCTGCTGAGTAAGCCTAATGAACATGCAGGATTATAGAAGTCAAAACGTTTCAGGCACCTGAATCTGAGAATTTACAGCTTATAAATGAAACACTTCGGTTTCTGTGAAGCTGTGTAGGAGATCCCCTTATATGGAATTACATGGCTGATATTTTTTACATTATTTCCACCTGCGCCTTGCTGATATTGGGCTCCGTAAAAACATGCATTGTTTAGGTGCGATTCGGGGCAATCTTGCATCACCAGATGCGGATCTCTTGCTGAAATCGGCCGGTCCCTGTTTTTACCAAGGCGAAGACATTAATTATTCCACACATATTATTATACGTGTGAAAGTCCCGTTCCGCCTCATCATGCCATCCTGCCGCCCGGGTCGCCATGACAAAGCAGTGGAAACGTACAAATATTGGGAAAGTGAACAGATCCAGAACATACTGCATAAAATTAACATAAAGCATGGTGACAGATCTTATTATGTTTTTATTCCAGCACAAATCAAACTGCTCAACACGAAAAGCAAGCATACATGCATTTTTCTCACAGCATGAGGTAAAATCTGATTAACAATGTGCTAATTGTTGTAATTACCATAAAATGGAGTGCCATGACTTTTACATCGGAATTTTGCTTGTCGTTTAAGCAAACATCGATAAAATGAAATGTACGCATCCCTTCCGATTTACACCAACAGCATCTATATTAATATGTATACACACTTGTCTTCCGCTGTTTTTTAATGTGTTTTATTTTTTCGGCACTAAGGGAAGTTTTTTTTCCGGAGCGGAGCTCGTCCGTGTCTACTTGCATGCTAACCCTGGGGATACAGCAGTTGTCTTCAAGTCCATGACCATAAAAAATCATTATCTCTGTGAAATACAGCAATTTGGGAGATAATGAAGCGCAGACCAGGGGGCAGAGCTGCCAATCTGAAGGATTACGCTCCGCGCGCCTGATTCCTCCTGACCTTCCTCCAAGCCAGCTGTCAGCTCGCGAGCGAGCGCATGCCGATTGACTCCGGGCACATTCATTAGAATATCTCCAGCAAAAAGTCATTTGCATAAAATCCTGGCTTTCTTAATTAGTACTTCATTTTTCCCTTGACTTATTTTGCAGCAAAGTTCAGCCAGCTTCTTCCTTCCTTCCTTAAAAAAAGAAAAACAGATATGATGGAATGTAACTTGAAATTAGTTATACGGTGATTAGCCAATTAAGTTTATTGGTCTTTAATATTATACACATGAATCACTGAATTTATTAGTTTCAGAACTGACACATACCTGTTTCCTACTTAACAATTACTATAAAAGCCCAGACATATCTTTTTAGGGTAAAGTCCACATTAGCACCTTCTCTTTAAAGTAAACCATGAATTTTAATTAAGAATATTTCCTATATAACATGTCTCCTCTGTGGCAGTTATACTCTGGAGAATTAGACATCTCTGGGATTCAAGCAGACCTTCCCCGATGCACTTCTTCCTCTGTCAGCATGAAAATATTCTATCATGAAATTATCCTTAAAATATTAATTACAATTAGTCTGCATTATTCTCCTGCATAAAGCTCTTTCCTTCTTGCCTGTAGTGTACATCTGGAATTTCAGTGGGGGGCTCCTTATTGTCTGACATACCCTGCAGAATCGGGAATCTGAAATTGCTGTAATAATTGACAGGAGAGCTTGGCGATACCTGGACTGTAAGGCTTCCCCCAAGGCACCTCTGCATGTGCAGAACAGAGGGAATCTCAGGCGGCCCAGAGAGGCCGATGTCCTTTATCTGCGTAATGCCAAATCTGCCCGGGCTGAGGAGGCAGGAAGTGGTACAAATTGCAGGTACAGCAAGTGTGCTCATTTAAGCGATAGCCAAATGCCGGTGTGCTTACATTTAGTGGATGCTTAATTAATGGCTTTAGGATGTGTTTGGGTGCAGCAGATCAGTGTAAGTACCTTTCTCAAGGGCACTACAGCAGGGACTTGAACCAGCAGCATGCAGGTTATAGGACTTCAACCCTAACTCATGTTAAAGGGGAACTTCACCTGCTAAAAGGGTTTTTAGTATAATGGTTTTGCTTATCTTACAATGGCTGGATATTTCACTGGAACTAAGTACTATCCTTAGGGGTTCTACTGTATACATCTCCTGGGACTGGGATCTAGAACCTTCCGGTCTGATCTTCTCATTATGTTTATAATTCCAAAATAACCAAAAGTGGATGAAACTGGGGGGTGGGGGGGGCAGAAAGGCAGTGGAGATGCAAGCAGGCGCCTCAGGCCACACAGGCTCTTAGATGTGTGCTCCTCATCTCCGAAGGCCACGCATGCAGGTGGCTGAGGAACCCCTGGCAGATGCATCTGCCACTGTTGCCAGATAGACACTGTTAGAGGTGCAAAATACAGTACAGTGAAAAAAGCTGCAAAAGGGAAAAACTAAGTACGGAAATTAGCGAGATGATGATACCATACTGTTTACAACTTTACCTGTTATGGCATATTACCGGTACCTGGAGTAACCCTACGGACAATGTCCCAGAAATTAGACTATTCAGTGGTGCGGGGTGGGGGGGGGGGGGGGGGTCAGAATAACTCCGTATGCAATATTACCATAGTACTGCCCAAGACTAGCTAGCACACTCCCTCCTGGGTGTCCCTCATCTGCCTGCCTGTAATCAATATGGGACGTCTGCATAGCTCACAGAGCAAACACGGTTAACTCAGTTGCCATAACATCTCATGGCAAAACAACCAACATAAAACTGCAAAAATTAATCTTAAAAAGCGAAAATGGATGAACCACGGCTTAATTTCATAGTATTAGTTAAATGCACGACTTCTAGGATAGGCTCTGGACCCCCCCAACAGAATAACTATTGCGCTGCCTTGATTGACCTTAGTTGGAAAGCATCATACTTTTAATTGCACGCAGCTCACTGCAGCGTCACGCAGCATTAAGGGAGGGAAATCTGCAAACACAAAACAGGTTTTTTGATGTATGAGGTAAATGTTTGGATCAGGGTTCAGTTATCTAATCACAGAACACATTATTTGAATGGCCCAGATGAAAGGGTTTCTGACTCCTGGTACAGAGCTCACCCAAAGCTTTCAGGAATTGTCACAGATCGTCAGCGTTCAGTACAATAAAGACACAACAGACATGCACCCGTCAGCGATATGTCCTGGACAGATCCAGAAGCAGGAGTGAGTCTCGCACGGTACCGCTGGTCCCGTGCTGTGGCACCGCAGGGTTGTGGGTATATTGTCATGCTGTCATGACCTCAGGATGGCTCAGGACAGTGACCTTCAGGACAGTCGCCGATTGCTGGGGACCCACGGAGAAATTGGGGGGCGGGGCCCAGCTGCAGGTCTCAGGATAGGGTCGGGACAAGGCTGTAGCTTTTATGAAATCCAGACTTTGTAATAAAAGAATATTGTTTTTCAGCAACTTGGCTGTATTACGGAAAAACGCTTTGGGAAGGTGATAGCAAACGTTGGGTAGAGTTTGGGAATCTGGGAATCTTACTCCTAGATTTGAAAATAATCGCTTTCTGGCTAGGAGAGTATATTACCCTCTTCCTGTGACTTGTTTGTCTCTTCAGGCATGGCTAGCACCGTGTTTTGAATAAATGATTCTATTAAAGACGGATGCTCTGATGCGTCTTGCTTTAATTAAAGCTTGTTTTAAATAGTGCCCACTTGAAGCGGCTAACCTCGCTGCGTTTCGTCTGTGATTGGTGCTTCACTGTTTATTCACTGTATGCTTTGTATGCTATGATAATATGTGCAATTAGACCATCTGGAAATCAGTAATATTTCAACTGCATTGAGATTGTTCTGCAATCATTAAAGGCTCATCCCTTCCAGAGTGTGTAAGACTAAGAACCCGGCCCGTGCTACAACATAAGCGTCATCAAGCAGCACCTTTAAAGTGTTCACCTACCTCATGTTTTCCTCCGCTTCAAATAACAACCTAAAGTTTGAGCAATAATTTTAAACAAATTCTGCCAACTAGAAGCTAAAGTCAGCAAATCCGCGGAGAGTGTTCTGGAAAGGGCTGCTGCCGATTCCCGCCGCTTGCTGGATTGATTTCCGCCCCGCTTAAGATTCACTTTGATCCACAGCGTTAAACAGGCGGCTCGTGATGCTGCAAATAAGTCTCCACGTCGTGGCTTGGGACATGTTTATAATGCATTTGTCAGGGCTCTGGGCATCATCAAGGCCAGCTGGCCTCGCCTCTGCAGCCCCAATTCCGGTTTATCCAATCAGAGTGAGCGGCTGGCTCTCAAACGGCAGCTTGGGTCGCCGCGGCTCTCGCCTCAGGAATCAAACCTGAGGTGGCTTTTCATTTTCATTTGGAGGAGGTTTCTTCCGAAGCAAAGCGGAAAGCTTAGTATAAATTACAGTAAACACATAAATGTTATTAAACGGGGCTCTTGGACATGCTCAGTGTACACAGGCTAGGTTAATGCTGTCAATGAAGTATGCAAAAGAGGTTAGCCATGTGTCTCCTGAGATCCATTGTTTCATGCCAGTTCTGGTCCTTGTCTGCAGTTTCAGGGTTTATTGAGCAGGTCAGCCCACAGTCCACACTCCTGACCAGTAACACGTCCTAGGGTATATCAAAACGCATGCAAAGCAAGGCACCAGAGAAGCTGTTATTACGTTACTATACACTTTCATCCAAAGCAATGGACGCTTCTTTGGAAAGCAGGGTCAGCCAGTCGCTGGGGCACCTGGGGGAGGACAGGATCTTGCTCAAGTGCTCACAAGTAAAAGCACTTGACTGATCCTGAGATTGGAACCGACAACATTCTGATCACGGGCACGGCATCCAAGCCCACTGAAGCACAGACCACGCCCACTGCATAGAACAGTAATTAGGTGCCTAACACTGTGATTTTGTTATAAGGTCTTAGGTGCAGGAGGTATGGAGAGAGTGGGGTTGGCTGTGGGTATAAAAGAAACACAAGCAGCATATCACCACGGGTTAAATAACCCCATCAAACACCATCAAAGTGAAGGAACAGCGCAAGAACATTACATATTAAACTCGAGTTATTCAAAATAACATGTAAAGATGTAAACATGCATTAAAATTCACTTGGATGAAATGGAAATCCATGGAAACAATTTCACTTACAGCTTTCCGCAATCATGCGTCGTTATCTTAATTTGATCGGCAAATTCAATTTTTCTTTGCTAACGTAACCCGTCGCCATCCAGCAGTAACACACCGGATTGCCGTCCGAAGGAGCCAGGAGGGGGTCTGAAGATATCTCTCCTTAAAGACTGCATTGCCCTACCCGTGCAGTGGCCTTGTTTGCCAGGTAGGCCTGGGCCTACTCGCCATTCCCCGATGATGACTGCAAACTTCTGAAGGGGCTGTTCCTTTTCTCTCGGGGAGACTGGGGGCTGTTGTTCCACATACATGTAAGATAACACTAACCTGGATTAATCCTCCTCTTATGTTTTTCTATGCCAGAAAATTGCCCATGACATCTCCAGAATGTGAAGAATACACCTCGCTGTTGCGTATACCCTAGGCCATGTAGCACTAAGGAAATTCAATCTTTTTTTGATCTCTGCAGCTAAGCGTCGCCAGGTTGGGGTAACAATTGATTCACAATGTCTGCGAGTTCAAGGAGAGGCAGACAATCAAGTGGCCAGGAGTATCGCGGTGCGCAGGCCCCCCTCCCCGCGTCCCACAATGCCACCCTGTCAAGTGTGACAATGCGATAACTCTCACTTCCGTCTCGCTTGGAATTTGAATCGAATCTGGATCGTGCCTTACAAGGCACATCCTATTTTTAGGGAGATGCTATTCCGGCGCTCGATTCCCAGCTCCGTTCATCCCGTTGAAAGGCTCGCCTTCACTCCTGGAGCCAAGGGAAGGAGGTGTGAATAAGGTTAGAGCGCAGATCCGAAGACAGAAATAACAAGTTTCACAAATACGTTTTTCCAATAAAGCCGCACTTTGGAGACGCTGCAGGTGATTTTGCTGAAGTGCAGGGGGGAGTTTTATCTTTTTTTGTTTCACTTTTAAAGACAGTGCTTGAGCTCATTAATCTGTGGGACACTATCATTTGGCAACAGCAGCACTCAATGAAACATGTTAAACGGCATTAACTGTACAGCATCGGAAAGCAGCAGATGCATTAAGTCGATGCAACTCATCAAATTCTCCCCTATTTCTAGTTTGTTGAAGTTTTTCACAAAGCTCGGCGCTTAGTTCACCAAATGCTTGAGGCCCTGAAGCTATGAGATCCGACGTTGTGCGTTTTTTTGGAATATAACTATTTAGGATGTTCTGAGCTGTCATTTAGCACATCAGGGGCTCTGCCCTATAGGCACACGCGTGGTAAAATGATGATGACTCTCTGGTGATTTAGCCAACTTCCCAGGATTTTGGTTTTAAGAAATAAGACGGGGATCAGAAACATGCACAGGGCCGACAGGCCCAACATGCTGCGGTGAGGCCAGTTTGGGGCTAAAATGATGATGCACTGAACATGTTCGTAATTAAGTCTTATTTTGGACCACATATAAAGGTCCGGAAATCGCCATTTTCTCCCGTGACTGAAGGAAGCTGTCAATCAAGCAAGCCTCTAAGAGACTGACAGCCACTGTCTGCGGGACGCTGCTGCTGTTGTCATCTCAGTATCTACAGTTTCACCGGAAACAGAGAATGCAGACCACCCTTATTTATACGTCTACGTTATTTATTATTACCACATATTCTTACTCTCTGTCTGCATCTGTAGTTTTATTCCATTGATTGTTGTGTGTACCTTTGTATCTCTGTATTTTTTTGTCCTGAACAGTATGGTTACATTTTATACCCAAACATTCTGATTCTGATTCATTACATACATAAGCTAAAGAATCACCTCATCTCATAAAAGCACGATTTCTGTTTTTTTTTTTTTGTTATCATGTAACGATAACATTGTACTCCCAACAAGCATAATTACTTTTGATATCAAAGTGTGAATAGGACTCTTTATTATGGGCACTGGATCTCCTTGTGCAGCTGGAAAACACGGAACAAGCGAGCAGCTTTTGAGCGCTTTAACCAAAACAAAGGGGCCGAGGCATCTTCTGATGTGAAACATAATCATAATTCCAAGCAAACAAAAAGCCTGAAAGGGTTGGAGGCCAGCGAATCAGAGCGCGCCGTGAGAGGGGGGTCATATGGAGCGAATTCGGGAAAGAATTTGGCAGGGAGGGGGGGTTATAATTGACAAAAGGCAGCCCAAGGCATCGGTGCAGAAAGGATCGATTCAGCGAGGAGGAAGCGGCTTAAAAGAGACGACCTGACCTAAGATCATCACGTTATGTAACGCAGGAACGTGAGCGGAGCACCTGAGATGTCTCTGGGCGGACAGGCGGCCGGGCCGCTTTGGAACGGGCCCGCCCTCCCCAGGCACGCCAGAAACAAAGGTGCCATTTATCTCAGGCCACTGATTGGATGCACATGGCCCAGGCTAATGATTTAGCCTATTATTTAGCTGTAACGCAAACATGCATATGCAGGAAATATGCGGAGAATCTAAGTGCTTCTTACATACCAGCACCAGCGTAAAACCACCAAAAGCTGAGTAAGTAATAAGCTGGATCACTGAGGAAGATAAAATCAACCCCCCTCCCCCCAAAACAGACCTTAGCACCTGGAATGATAACGTTTAAGCATATGACACCTGTGGTACACAATTCCTTTTTTCCCTTTTTGTGGCCTGCTTGTCTGGTTGATGGATATTTGAAACTTATTGAACAGCTTAATTTACTGGAGTGATTGTTAAAGGATGGCTAAAGTGTGTAATAATCAGAAACGTTTCAGTTACATACATAGTATCATTTAAAGTAACAACTGTCCATTTTTTTTTAAATATAAGAAAAAAACAATCGAAATGCAGTCCTCCTACAAACTGAAGTGTACCATCTGTACCATCAGAGGGCTGTGAGCCCTTTGACCTTTGACCCCATTCAGATGTATGAGGTTTTCATCTTAATGTTCATGTACATTTGGCTGTGCACCAGACTGACTCGCATACTGTACTTGTACTAAACCTGCAGCCACAGAGCCCCAGAATTCACACACACACGCGTTTGTGTTCACATCTTTCTGAGGACCATCTATTCATTTTTATGGGTAAAACCCTAATCCCAAAAATGACACCCTTAATTCCAATGCAGCCCTAACCTTAACCAGAAGTACCCAATTATCAGTTTTTAATCATATTGTGGGGACAGTTGGTTCCCACATTGTAATATATACTTAACTACTCACACACACTGTTTTCTTTATCTTTGTGGGGACTCTCCATTCATTTCTATTGGCATAACCCTAATCTCAGCTATGATAACCTTAACCTTTACCCAGCCCTAACCACACACACATACACATACATATACATGCATACATTAGTCAGACACACCCATATCCTCTCACTCACTCACTCACTCACACACACACACACTCAAACTCATACACACCCTCACACACACACTCTTCATGCCTTCCCTACAAATTGACACTGCTCAGTGTTATAAAGTCCTCGTGGTCTCCCAGGTGAGAACCTTGGCCCAGGGAAATCTCCCATGATTCCCTGGTGCTGCAGATGACACTGGCTCTCAACAGCCACTTCTCTTTTTTGATGAGTGTTTCAAGCAAAAGCTCATAAGTATCGGGTTTAACTTGCAGAGAAAGTGACTTAATTGACTTTGATTTGAAGCTCACACGCAAATGCTGGGGGGCGGGGGGGCACAGCCCATTTATATTCTGGTTGTTACGTGAGTAGGGATGTGGGTGGGGCACTAGTGACCCTAGGTTGGTCTATGTAACGCACAAGGGCACAAATCAGACACTGAGTGTTTGGGTCGGACTGAAAAGCAGTGCCGTTGGTCAAGCGTGTGGTGCTCAGACCAAACGTTCTGTGCAGGGTGAAGGTTTCCTTACTCCATGCTTCATCACGTGTTAATGCTTCATCCTGTCCCGACAGGTGCCCCACATTCCCTGCTTTTAGTGCTCTAAACTCATCAAACTGCCACTAAGGCACTGTTAACATTCCCCATTCATTTCGGCACCTAGGTGCCTTTCATTACACAGCGATTGTGAAAGAGCCGTGCATTGTGATGGGTGATAATCTGATATTAATTGCTATTATTGACAAAAATGTGTCACCATTCACTTGCAGACTTTTGAAGGTGAGTCTATTTCTATCTGTCTGGAAAATCCAGTTCTCTGGCTTCGGTGGCATTTCAGTAAAAGCCTCATTTTGCGACCGACTGCCTGCTTACAGTCACTACGGGGCCTTCAGAAATGAAGAATAAAGCGATGATGTGGGAGAATGTGGCGTTCTCAGAGCTCGGCAGACCCGGTGCGACTGTCCCGTCATGTCTGGGATCGCCTGCTGCCTGCCGATGCAAAGCGCACATCTCAGATCCCGCCCCCGAGCCCAACACCCATATGGGAACAAAGGAGCCCTGCTGAATTCTGGGATACGCAGCCCGGAGCGGTTGTACGCAGTCATGGTCAGACCCTGTAAACTGTCAAGTGCTAGGAAAAAAAAAAAAAAAAGAAAAGTGCAACACCCACAAGGGTAACAGGCAGCTGTCAGCGTGGAGGCCGCCTTCAGAGCCTGCGGTGCCATTCAGGACGAAACCAGACACTTAGGGAGCCATACAGATGGCGATTAGGGCAATTAGGAGATCAGATTCACCCGTGTCGCAGGAGACAAGGCCTCCGCGCTCTCCCATAGATGGTGAGCGGCCAGGAGAAAACATGACAGGGGACACCAGCGGGTTCCCTTTCCGTCCTCCGGCCGACTACCGCCTCGGTCTGTCTGAGCACTGAAAAAGGACGAGAGTAGATGGTCCTGCCAAGTTTTTCAAAAGAGGCCTATAATTCGAGTTTTTATACATATATAAAAAATAATGATTTTATTGGGGCACTGATAGATTGCAGGGATCTAAATTGGCTTTGCCGGGGCCATGTAAATGTGGAATTAGACTCCGGCGTGTCTGGGGTGGTGGCTGCGTCTAAACACAGCTATATTTCGCAGATAACAGGATTAGCCGGCATGTGGATAATAAGTTGGCGAATTCCCCCCCGGCCATTTCTTAACACTGTGAGAGCGCTAATCCTTCCAGCTTTGATGTCTTCCAGCAGCTTCCATCAGGTGCAGCTTGGCTTGTTATGCACTGCAACCCCCGCCCCCCCCCCCACCCCGTTCTCCTAAGATCTCCAAATGCACTCATTAGTTTTGCCTGTTTACTAACTTTGCCCCTTGTGATGGATGCAGTTAAACGCTTCCCTTGCTGACCTCTCCGACTCTCTGTGGCACTCCGCAGATTTATCCGGCTCTGATCGTCGCTCAGAGTGCCGGGCCATACCCCTAGGAGTCACGCTCCCTGCCGAATCTGGACTTGAGAGGCGGGTTGGGACCTGTAAACAGGAACGATAATAAGGCGGCTTTGTGCTTTGCCCCCTGAGATTTGGTCAAAACAGAGAAGAGCCCCCAGACAGGACCTGAAAGTACTAATTGCTAGGTTTTTAGTTCCAGATGCATTAATACTGCTTATGTCCGTCTGCCATACACATGGCGACTTGCCGCTAAACGGGAATTGCGTTTTGCATTCAGTTACGAGGAGTTGTCCTGGTAGCTCTGCCAAGGTCGAAAGTGCTGGTCTGGGTGTAGTATCTGCTTGTCCTTACGCTCCCACCCAACACCCCCCCCCCCTCCAGGTCGGTGGGACACATTAACAGGTGCAGCTCCAGCTCCTAGTTTGTGGAAACGTCACTTAATAAGCCCTCCCCTCCACCCCTGGCCAAGGCTGACCTCATGATGGACCTGTGCAGCGGAGGATTATGGGTAATGCGGGCTCCGCCTGTCTCCATCCACCGCGCTTCCCGCCACAGCTGACAGGGTGCGACTTATTCAGTTTGCTGATTATAATTAAAAATATCAGAATAATTAAAGTCTTCAGCTTGACAAGCAGAGCCATAACTTCGCCCTCAGACATTCCTCTCTAATTAGTTAATTAATCCTAACGCAAATTATAAGCAATAATTAGTCAGTCAAGCTTAACGCAGAGTCTGGCGACTTTTGGCTGAGAGGCGTTTTGTTTGCGCGATTGCCGCGGTTCGGCTGTTCGCGGTGTGCTGCGTTTCATTGTCGTTCTGTTTGTTAGGCCCCCGACATCTGAGGTGACCGTTTGCATCATCCACTCCGACCTTATCAGCCCGAAACGCGCCGGATCGGTGCATCGCAATCGGCGTGTCATTCATCCGAATGGCGACGAACATGGAAATATGCCACTTTCTGTCCTCGGTAATTAATTTTAGCCATGTTAATGCAATTAGCCAGGAGCTTTTGGTGTCTCTCTCATGAAGGCTGCATCCAAGACCGACACGCTTCTGATGAATCCTGCGCCAATTTTACGATTTCAATTTTGCTGTAGTATTAGCAAACGAAACTGCAGCGTGGACTGACAGACGCTCCACGTGTCATTTGTAAGCCCAAATATTTCGTCATTCTTCGGACACATTTGTTACACTGATGTCGATGCTCTTATTGATCCTTATTCATTATCATTTCAATAATAAATACTTCAGCTGTGAAAATGTCCCATGTTAGTCTTAGCAGTGAGATTGGGCACCAACGCCACCTGACATCACAAAGGAACCCAATAACCGAAAATATATAAAAGACGATTTACTGACATGCTCATTAGAACTGATTTATGCAGCATTTACAGCCCATTGTCAGATTCTGACTGCAGCATTAGTGTGATTATATTATATTTCGTTATATTTTCTGTATATAGCGTAAGCTCATCACTGTAACATACTGCTCCTCGAAGTAGTTCATTAGTCACAGTGCTCTTCATAACGTGTAATCATTTTACTGCAGAGGATGCCAGCTTCCTGCTTAATGCTGCTCTAATATGAAAATTCTATATGGAAATAAACTAAGTTTCTGAAAATGGAAACACAGAGCAATTTCTTGGCCCAAAGGCAAATTTCTCTCTGTCAGGGTCCAGCTGAGACCTCTTTTAGTCTAATCTCAGGTCCCACCGCGGCGAGGCCTTCGACGTCTTGCGTTAAATCCTAGCTAAGTCTAACCTTCTGATCTTCTTACTCTTTTACAGTTGTGTTTGTCTGCATCACTGATCTAATTGAATGTGTTCTGGTCTAATAAACAGACTTCATTATGTCTGTCTATTTTCCTCCCTCAGCCTGTCTTTTCCTTCTTCCTCTTTGCAGTCCATTCTGGACCTGGCATTAATTGCAAACCCAAAATATTCGTAATGCTTGACCTCCGTGTCCTAACCGGTAACCCTGGGCACAGAAGGAGACCCTATGGCATATTGTTCTGAAGGGTTACTGGAGTTATAAATGCAGTCTTTATTGTTTTCAGATATTACGGACCTATTCGGTACACGGTCAATAAAAAGATAGCATTTTCAGAGAAAACAAGCAATTAAACTCCGTTATGAGAGTCAGAAAATTGGAGGCTCCTGCCGTGTGGGTGTGAATGTGCAGGGAGAAGCCACTATTTGAAAGTGAAATTAAGACACTTCCATACTGAAGATGCAGAATCACTATAAGTCTGTAATGGAGACCCAATCGTGTGATTACTGACCGTATGAGGGCTGCCTCAAAAAGTGAAATGAAAATACTCAAACTAAATATTTAGATATGTCCCCACCACCCTCTGGTTGCAAGATGGATGGATGGAATTAGATATATAAATAAGAATAAAAATAGCGCTCTTTAATTGCTATCTGTGCCTTTACCAGTGCTGGCATGTTGGGCCTGAGAGTGAGGGTTGTCTTTCCGGATCACTGGGGCTCACCATGTACAGACCAGCCCCGAGACAGTGGCAGCGACCTCACCGTGCCCCTGCTGCTGCGTGCAGGTGGCGCTATAGGCTGGCCACGGCGACCGCGCGGAGATGCGCATTCAGGTCAGCAGCGCGTCAGGCAGCGCGAGCGGACGCCCGGTGATGTAACATCCACTCTCCCGTTGTCGCTAAGTGACAGGGCGGCTCTGACCCCCTCCGGCTACTTTTAAACATTCCTCTGTGGCTGTAGATGCAAGCTGGTTAGTTTCAAGGTCTTTTTCCATTGGCAGCATTCTGCTGTAAACATCTATACATTAGTAGGAGAAATCAGAACATCTCGAGCGTGGAAATTTGCGGAATCTGCTGGAAGACTGGGTAGGTATTGCTGGCTTGGAGCAGCACGCAAGCTGGTGTTTGTACGGTAGGGTCGGAACCCTGTGTCTCCGATTGACAGGAGAGTATCGCCACAGCCTGGGACGTCCGCTCATTCCAGCAAACAGCCAATTACCCACTGACGCTTCTCCCGCCCCTCCGCACGACAAGCACGCCCGAGTTATTCCAAGCCACACCATATAAAATTCATGCGTCTTTGTATAATGCATAAGGTAATTTTGCAATGCTTTTCCCACTGGCATTAATCTTCACAGCTGAATCTAAAAAAAAAAAAATAGCGTAAAATGTTTTAAATGATCTTTTTTTTTTGTGGAGTTACCCTCTTAATAAATATTTCATCGGCACTTGAAGTCAGGCGAATAAATATATAAATAAATCACACGCACCCTCAGTGGGCCCAGTGGCTCCCGGCCCCTTCTGGTGACGTTCAGCGGTACAGGTGAGGGATTCCCAGGCGTGAGCCGTGAGCTCCAGTGACATGTGCGCATACAGAGCAGCACAAAGCCCTACACCCTCAGAAGCTGGGTAAGACGGGAAAAACACAGTCCTGCTGTACCTACTGTGCTATGGATGGTGTTTGTCATAATAATCACTTCCTGTTGCCAACTATCCAAATTAGTAGATATACTATCAGGTCATACATTTATGGCTCCTCATGGGCAGGTATGTAGCTTGGTGGGTTTGGCTGCCATACCTGTGATCCAAAGGTCATTGGTTCCAATCCCAGGGTCCAATCACACTGATGCCACTGTTGGGCCCTTGAGCAAGGATCTTAACCACAAATTGGTCCAAAGGCTGTTTAACCCTGCTTTCACAAGAAGTATATGTTGCTTCGGATAAAAGATTCTGCTTTTAGTAAATTTGGAGGGTGGGGACACAGATCTCTACCGATCTCTGTAATTTTTTTTCCGTCCCTTCCTCACATCTGGCTTTCAGTGTAAAAATCAGAGGGCTCGTCCCGGGCATTAAGAAGGGGACACACAGCTTGAAAAGGGCGAGGAGTGGGGGGAATGGCTTTCGCGATGGCCAGGGCCAGGCAGCATGCTGGGATATGGGAATGGAGCTACAGCAGATGACTTTTCCCAGCATCCTCTGGGGCAGTGTGGTTCTTACATGAACAGCGATGCAAAGCCAGTGCAGATGTTTAGCTGCATGCTAACGCACAGCCGTCTGCCTTCTGGCTGAGACACACTTTCGGTCATTGCTGTCTGTGGCCTCTGGCCAAGTGCTATGAACTCCAAACGTTTCTTAAACTTGGACATCTTTACCCCTGCAAAGTTCATAACTTTTGTCCAACAGTATGTATAGAATTAACTGTAATCCCAGTTTCAACATATCCACTCAAAAATGCATGAAAAAAATATACGAAACAAAAGTATAAACACCTACTATATTCAGTTTGCCTGATACTGGCTTGTCATTTGGACTTAGGCATGTCATTTATATAACGTTCTTATGCACAGATTTGATCTTTGATTGTGTGTGCGGTCAAATCCATGCTGTCTTTGTGTATTATTTTTGTAATATTAATAATTAATAATTTCACTTTATTTGTTATAGCTATTTATTTCTGTAATTCTGTGCCATGAAACTAATTATTCGTTTGTTAAACACAGTATTGTTCTTTTAAATATTTGAAGGCTACATGCCACTGTTCTTTTTGTTTTAACATTAATAGTTAATAGTTAATAGTTGTTTCTATTTATTTATTACTTAAAGGCTACATGCCACTGTTCATGTTTTAATGTTAATAGTCGTCTCTATTTATTATTTAAAGGTTTCTTGCCAGTGTTATTTTTTGTAATGTTTGTTATTGATAAAGGCGTGAATACTGTAGTATTTGGGATTTGTTGTTTTGTTTTTTATTGTGGAATTTCACTGGTAATATTACAGACAACTAAATTTCTGGTATCATCAACAGGGGAGTAGTTAGACATCCCAGACGCACTGACAAAACGTCACCTTGGGCCGCCTGCGTCAGTCGGCACTTCCAATCGCTCAGTTGATTTTGCCAGTTGGGGGACATTTTGGGGCCAATACAAAGTGCTGGGCCCCCTGAATCTGCCATGGTATCCATACCCATCCGAAGCCCCTGATCATGACGTCACTAGCAGTAACACCACTGGAAAGGCTCCCAAACAGTGATCCTGCACACATTTGCACCTCTGCCAACAGAACATCGATTTTAGCATTTTAGCCTCGCTAAGATACTTCTTTTTTGCAGCTCGCCTCTATCAAGTAGATGACTTTGGCTTTGATTTGAGCTTATTTATATGCTAATTATATTACTTAGGTGGCGTTGCCAATTTGCAGCTCCAAAACCATTCAAAACCATTTCATGATCATGTTTATAGATTGCATATCTGGGAAAATGTTATACGCACATATGCGTACATTCATTTTCTCAGAATCACACTTACGCACTTTTCAGAAATGATCTTTGGTCAAATATAGGTTCTATGTTTGGGTTCTATGATTTATAAATGAAGCCTCTAGGGTGGTTGTGTCACACATGGATTCCATTTTAACTGTGCTATCCCATCCAGGGTGGTCCTCAGTCTCATACCAGAAGCTACCTGAGACAGACTCCAGGAACCCCACATGACCAGAATAAGAAGTTAGTGGATGGATGGATGGATGGATGGATCGATGGATGGATGAACTGTGGATTTTTTATTTGCATTGGGCTCTGTTGGTTATTATTATAATTGAGGCCAGTCCATTACAGCGCAAATCCACCCACAAATACAATCATTGGTAGGAGCAATTTATAGACAGTAATCTACCTAAACTACGTGCCTTTGGAACTTTGGTAGAAAACATCCACATAGAAGAGGTTGGAGGACAGTTGGGCATTTGTTGTTATTGCACTCAGTTTCTTATTCTTTAACGGATGAGGATGTTTGACTGAGCTGCAGAGATAGGAAATGAACCTGAAAGAAGCCATGAAAGTCAGACGTCATTCCAGAGGAAATTGGCAGGAAATGCAGCAAAAATGAAGTGAGAATGAAGGTGCTGGAGGTGGGGGGCATCTGCACTCTCACCACCATCTCAACGGCAACCAGAACCGCGCTCTCACCACCACCTCAACCACGACCAGAACTGCACTCTCACCACCACCGCGACCAGAACCACGCTCTCAGCACCACCTCACCGGCGACCAGAACCGTACTCTCACCACCACCTCAATCGTGACCAGAACCGCGCTCTCACCACCACCTCAACGGTGACCAGAACTGCGCTCTCACCACCACCTCAATGGCGACCAGAACCGCGCTCTCACCACCACCTCAACGGCGACCAGAACCGCACTCTCACCACCACCTCAACGGCGACCAGAACCGCGCTCTCACCACCACCTCAACGGCAACCAGAACCGCACTCTCACCACCACCTCAACTACGACCAGAACCATGCTTTCACCACCACCTCAACCACGACCAGAACCATG
>JAODKL010000039.1:15654562-15673636 GCA_026780765.1 Petrocephalus schoutedeni
AAATGCCTTTTGCTTATCAGCCTCTGCCGGGCCCTGGGGCTGCAGGGGCCCCCGTCTCTTTGCCGCCTGCCATGCCACTTCAGTGACAGCAGCTCCCAAACGTGGGAACAAAGGATCACCCCCCCCACCCCTTCCCTCCCAGCCCCTGGCCCTTGTGCCCTCGTCCCCTGGCATTTCTGCTCTTTCTGGGAGAGATGAATTTGTTCCGTTTATTTCGAGTGACACCTACAAGCCGCAGCAGGCCCTAACCGGATGTGAGCTGTGTCAGGGCGATTTGGGGGCCGGCGATACGGCCCGGTGCTCATATGGAGGCTGGGGCGGGTTTTCCTTGCGCGGGCGCGACTTGGCGGCTGGTGGGAGGACCCCGCTGCAGATGGCAGCGCGGCTCGCGGAGGCACCAGAGCCGTCACGGGCCATCATCTGGGAGCGGCTCCAGGCGCCGGCCCCTGTCGCTCCACATCTCGTCCCGCTGACATCCGCGGCTCGCGGAGAAGGGGGGGACACAAAGGTCACACTTACCCGGGCTACGGTCATACGCGTCACACCTTGGCAGTTCCCTTTTTATTTGGGTTTTTCCCCAAAATTAGATGTAAGTCAGTGCAACAGCACAACACCCTTCAGCTGGGGTTTATGCTTTACTTTTACACTTTTACTTTGGACAAAAGCCTCAGCTAAATAAAAACAAAGTGAATGCAAATGATATGACAATTATCCGTGAATGCACAGTTACGGCTGTGTTAGGAATTACATGAGACTTGGCTGTTTATAACTGACACAGAAGGACTGCACAGGATTCCAGGCTCTTACCATTACGGGTAATAATTAACCGCTGCTGGTTAAGTTAACATGTAGCGGGCTCAATCTTTCAGACCACACATTCTGCGAAGTGGGGCTGTAATTAGGGGAATGGGACATAAATCCTCCGGCCCACAGCTCGCGGGGCAGGGTCCGGGACGGCGACACGGGGCTCCTCGCCGATCGAATCTCTTGCACACGCAGCCGCTTGAAAGGCGATTCGCTGTCGTTCTGCGGTCACACTGGGCAGCCTGGAATGGGACCCCCTGCCACTGAAGGGTGGAAGTGGGCAGGCAGCAGGAAGTGCTCACTAATCGGCAGGATGCCTCTTTTCAGGCAATTTCCTCCCCTCCCCCCCCCACCATTGGGTTTATTGATTCATTAGAGAGCTCCAAATGAAGGCTTATTGTTAAACAGCTCTTACACAAGTTTGCTGTCAAATGAGCTGGCTGTGTTTTTAGCTGCTTTTTTTCTGTGCAGTGAATCTGTCTTTGTTACATGCGACCTTTCACCCACTTTGCTACCTGCGTCCTTTCACTCACTTTGCTCATTCAGACACAAGCTGATTTCACAAGCGCGCACAAAATCGCCTGCCAAATGTAGAGTAATATAAAACAAGGCAGTTATTACATTTATACGACAGATTTATATATACAGTAGACTGGGGGCCGAGTGACTAAATAACATTTTCGTAAATACACACAGGTGATATGTTCATAAAATTTCAATTGAATTACTTAGCGTGCACTGCTATCCAAAGCAGGTCAGGGGAACCCAGAAGCCATTGGAGGACAAAGGCTGTGCTCAAGAACACAACGGTGAAATCATTCTGTTGGCACTGGGGTTTGAACCAACAACCTTCCAAAGACTATGTCCCAACCCACTGAGCGACACACCATCTCCATTCACACAGCGTGCAATGCGCAATTGCGCAATAACAAGCGCAATAAGGTGACACCCAGACAGCAGCTTTTAACCTGGATGCCATCATGTATATCAAGTCATGGTACTGTTTGGTAAAATCAGGCTTTATGAGTTCGCCCACACACAGGAACACAATTCAGTAGGAAACCTTTCACATTAGGTGAAAGAAAAATGGTAGGGTTTACCTTCTTCTTGAAATTAAAATGCACACTGTACTTCTAGTGTTTTTTAATCAGGGTATGTCCTAATACTGGATGAGCTCCCTGACGTGGTTCCATGCTGGACGGAATCCGCCCGCCGCGTAAACACACCGGGTCTGGCGAAGTCTGCTGACCCTCTGCCTTCATTGTTATTCGAACCTCCATGAACAAACTCGCATCACTGAGCTGCTGGCCTCAGGCTGTTTAGATCGTTTTTAAAGAAAATTTATAGCTGATAATCCTGACTGCCCACTCATTCAAATTAAAGACCGCTTGCACAAGGACAATATTCCAGCCCCATTTTACCGCTTTGATTGGGATTGTACTCGTCTGATAACATGTGCTGAAATAGAGGTCGGCGCCTGTCAAGGATGGCAGCTTCTGCTCCAGTGCAGTTATGTTTGTTTGGTGGGACAGACCATCTTAAACGAAAGCCCAGAGAAGCAGACGTAAGCCTGGGAAAGTGGAGTGAAACTGGCCATTAAAACTAGTTTCTTTAATGACTCTGTCCAGCCAGTGGATGAAAGAAGCAGGTTTAATGCCCAGCTTCACATTGCTTTTCTGGGCTTTTGTCTGAGAGCTTCACTCTGCTAATCCAGACTTTCATCTAAGACAGTAAGTATAGCTCCTACCACCAAACTTACTCACTCAGAAACAAATACACATCATTCATTGTTAAAAGATTTACAACTGTATTGCAATTTTTACGTATGGTGTATTTTTATTAATTAGAAATTTATGGATTTGATTGGTACAATGTAATGGTTCCTGTATTTACACATAATGCACATAATACTTACAATGTATAATAGGCAAGTGTCTGTACTTTTAGGAATGTATTAAATGTTTAAAATTAGTTATAATTATTCATCTAAATGAAACAAAAGGCACCCGTATTCACTACAGCAGTGTTTCCCAATCAGGTCCTCGGGAAGCCATAGCTGGTCCACACTTTTGCTCCCTCTAAGCTCCCTGCCAAACAGTTCACATTTTTGCTCCCTCTGAGCTCCTGGTAGGAGCAAAAACCTGGACTGCCTGGGGGTCCCAGAGGGCTGCATTGTGAAACACTGCACTGCAGATTTCCTGTCATCTGGGCCTGAAAACATAAGGACAGGAGCAAAAATGAAACCGATAGTGCTGACCTATATATGTTTTGTGAGAACCAGATCATTTAAATATGACTTTAAATGTCTCTCCATGCACTGGTTGTGGGATTCCTACTGGGTCTGGTGGTTCTCCTACAGCAGATCCCTCAATGTGAGTTTCTAGGACATCTCAGTGGACTGGGCACATAATTCTTAATCCGGACCAGTTACAGTGACAATGGAGAGCAGGGGGTTTTATAAACAGTTTCCTTATCAACGTTCAGAAGAGTAGTTCAGTGTATTAGAAGTGCTCTCTGGTAAGAATTATGTTTGGGGTCTGAGGTTTCACTGAGCATAAATGACTGACCTGATCTGTTGACTGAATGATGAAGAATATTACACCAACTCAGCGGGTCACAGAGTGAAGACAGAGGTTGAATCATTGAAATAACCCAGACTGGCACCTGCACCTACTCACTTCCTCTGGATCCTATCAATCTACTTGACTGACTGGGGTCAAAGTCAAGTTGTTCCTTTTATTTTTCCTGGTTGATGCAGGCCGGGGAACTCTGTGAGCACCGCAGGCTCCTGAACACGGTCCTTGAACTACACATTAATCTATGACTATTTCTACTGACAGTCACTTTCAGTGGACCCTGCCAGTAGGAGATGCAGCTCCTCAAAGTCGCCCTCAATCCCGAAACGTTCCCGGCGGGATCCGCTGACTCCTCAGTCGAGCTGAGCACACACAGGAAATGGTCCTGCCTCTAAAACGACCACGGTGTAGACCTCCGACCCAGGCTGTCTCTTCCTGAAGAGTCACTTCCTTGTACGTCCTCAGATCCATCGTAGAGGATATATGCTAACAGATGGGAACGGGGAGAATGGGTTCAGATACTGCGTCGGTACTTTTTAATCATGACTTACTGTGACCCACGTGCTGTGTCCAGACAAAGCCTCTTTAACCCATTTACATGGCTGAATATCTACAGGCACGGTTCCGGATCAGTACCTTCTCAAGGGCGGAACAGCCCGTCTCGGCTATCTCAACCTGTGGGCCTCCCGTCCAGTTCATTAAGCGGCAGAGCAGCTGTGGCTGCGAGCTGAAATCAAAAACACACTCGTCCCCGATGCTTTCTGCTCCCCTCCCGCTTGCTTTCGATTTGGGGGGGGAAGTAACGGACTCTCCGGTCGCTAAGATAATAGTTACTTTCCAAAGTAGGGGTCTCTTTCATCTGGCTTGTAATCCCAAATTCCTTTAAAGGGTGGTAATTGGTCAAGACGTTAATAAATTACTTATGAAAGCCTAATCCAAGCCCTTTACCAAGAGTCTTAAAGGTAATCCACTTACTAGTAAAGTAAATATGCAGGAAACATACAGCCTAAACACACAAGATCCATGCAGATGGAAGGCACATTCAACCCTTCACTTCTGCGTCTATGTTCAAGCCCTTGATACAAGTCACCCAGACACACGGGAAGTTCGGTCAAAAGCAACACATTTTCAATAATAATAACAGGTAAATGAACTTCCCAATTGATAAGGTTTCACATCAGCACAAACTTTGAATCATTTACATTTGTTTTTCCATTTATCTTCATTTAGCAGATGCTTTTGTCTAAAGCGACGTACAAATGAGGCAAACAGTACATTGTGTACATGTAGAGGAGTCGGCTATTGGCATCAGTGCAGCTAAGCTGAGTGTCCAGTGGATGCCCAGGTAGCAGTATAAGCAATATTGAAGTAGGAGCTGTACGACATCTTCCAACAAAGCTATATATAGGCAATATATAAGTGAAATGTTATGAATATGTTATTTTTTTAACGTGTAGGTAAATTGTGTGCTTTTCCCTGAGGAATACCGTGATTATGCCCTGGTCATGTTGACGGTTGTCATTCCATCCCAAAATGTCTCCAGCTTTAGCAGAAGATGCATATCTGAGACCCTGTGAAACTCAAACAAGAGGCCGGCTACATACTTTCACTTTAAGACCAGTGAAAACGCACAGACACGCACACGCAGACACACACACACATTCACACACATTTTCGGATGCCATTTGCAGTTACTTGGAGAACATCTCCTTCCAATTACTTCAGACCCCTCTTTTAGGAGCCTTTACTAAATGGGCCGGTATCCACTCCAAGCTCACATAGCACGGACACAGCTAATGGATGCACACTGCAACCTTCCCTCCTGGCCCTGGGCGACGGAGCTCTCCAATCCCCCACCAGGTCAGCGGGCTGTGCTCCTCAGCCCCCCCCCCCACCCCACCCAACCCGAGTCCCTCCCCGCCACTGCTCCATCTGGCCGTCCCAGGATCTCCTGCGTTTGCTCCTCCAATTGCAATGGACCCTCCTGAGAAGGAACAGCCATCTTTGTAACAGTGGAGGTGACGATCCAGGCAAAGCTGAGTTCCATCCCTCTTCCAAAAGTGCACAGAACTTGGGATATAATAAATAGTAATGAAATTAAAGGCAATAAATCATTAGAAATACGTTGAAGGTAAGACGAGCCTTGAGGCAGAAGGTATGGAATTTGCTGGAAGGCGTGCACCATATCCCACCTACTGCATCCTTAATCACGGGACAGTGAGGATGAAGGACGGTGTCTCTCCTTTCTAGGTGCACTGGGGTAATTTCAAACCAAGCATGTCAACCAGTCTTTATGTTTATATATTACTTTACCAGGAAGTAAACTCTTTCCAACCCGTAGCCCAGCCGGGGAACGGGGAATGAGTCGGGAGACAAGCTCACCTTCGGGACATTTGAAATCACCATCGTCATGCCGTATGTAGCCCATAACGGCTTCTGACTTGTTAAAAATGCAACTCGCTTGCATACCCACATAAGAAAAAAAATACATCACAACTTGTGCCTAAAATGTTGGTTTTGTATGCGAGGTCCCTACTTTTACCCGGGAAACTGGATTGCAGAGCAGAAAGTTTCACTGTAAGTAATTCCTGGCATTAACAGAGTAGTAGAGTGCCAAACAGAGAAGCGCCATCAGAGTACTCAGTACTCAGTACTCAGTAATGCACAGATATGGGTATAAATATGAGTGAGTAAGAGGCAGCAGTGGGTAACAGAGAGTCTGATTCTGAAATGAGTAGATGCTCTAGGGAGGCCTGACAACAGCCTTGCGGTCTGGTGAAAGATGGCATGACAGAGTGACCGTGACGAAGCCTCGCGCTCACGTCACCCTTACGGTCTGGGTCACTGTGTCACCGGGTCACCAGACCGCAGTGTCATCCTTAGTCTCGGCTTTATGAATCCGCATGACGGGAATCGGCCATAAACATCATCACGCGATTCCCGAACGCCACGCCTTTTCCCCGAGAGTGCTGCAGACATGGGAGGAGTCAGTCCCCGAGTCATCGGGCTCCGAGGAGACGAGCCGACGCCCCAGCCATCTTTCTGTTAGTTTCCCTTGCAGTTCAGGGCCCACCGCCCGTCCAGTCAGCCTCATTCCGGCCCATCTCTAGGGATCCCGTTATATTTTTATGCCGCCATTTAAGGGGCTCCTCGCTGCCATATTTCAGGCGCCGCTGTCTCCAGCCACGCTTTCTCAGCTCGCTGGGTAAACACCGCGGCAGGAAGCTTGCTGTTCTGCCCCTCCTGTTTGGCCAGCGGTTCTGTGCCACGTCCTCTCAGTGCGGCACCCACAATCCACCGGGTGCAGGCGCGCGCTTGGCGCTGGAGGCAGGGGGGGGGCGTAGCGATGCACTTTCCACGAATAACCTTGACCTGCTTTCCCAGGCTCGCTGGCCTCGGCGGTGTCACAACGCCTTAGCATCTGTTTATCAATCTATACGGATGAAACCCCCCCCCCCGGCCCCCGCCCAAAAGCCTGCTGCTGACTCAGTAACCCTAACCGGTGCGGGGTGGACGCTGTGTTCTGCTCCTGTTTTGTACGTTAGCAGAGATCGCGTGATGCCGTGTCTCAGCGCATCCTCTGCGTTTTTTGTTCTGGGATAATGGAACCTGGCCAACCAGCAGCACCATTCATATTTACAATAAGCAGAGGCTTAATTCACACTTCACACTCAGCGTGCGTCGTGTGTCAGCTCGTCTTTGGGCTGCTTCGGGCCGGGTGCCGAGCCGCCCGCCTTCAGTATCATCAAAACAAGAGCACGGAATGCCTTGGCATCTCTGCCGGGCTTTTTCTTTTACGGCGCTTCTCTAATTTATTTCTCACGGACATTTCTGGGTGCCACAAGGTCCCAGAAACCCGTCGACTGGCGGATCTCCGCTCTGGGCCCAGCCCATAACTTATCTTGGCGAAAATAGTTCCAGAAAACTCTCTGAGAGGGTCCCGACAGCTGCTTTGCTGCCACACCGGAACGCTCACGGCAAACTCGTTCACCGCAAATGAATGGCTCTGTTTTGTGCTGCTCCTAAGCGGGCCATCGGGCTCTCTCCACTACTGCCTAATAATAACCAAGTGATGCCGATGAATAATAAATAGATCCACCTTATTTGTTATCATGTCACTCACATAACTAATATATATTTTATTCAGAAATGAAGAACAGGGCAGCAAACTGGGAATCGGTACCTTGTCGAGTTATAATAACAAAAGTATATTGTGGATCCTGTCAAGCTATGGGGCAAATGTTGCTTTCCTGCAGGAACACTGCAGAGTGGAAAATGCGTGTGGTCACAGAAGCTCCCGTTTCCTTGTCCTGCATCCTGTAAGCCAGCGGCATGCGCATGCCTTCTGCGCCAGCTTAGGGCGGTACCCGCGCAGGGGGCATGGCGGCCTGCGATGCGGCCTGCGATGCGGCTCGCGCGCTAAGGGCCGGAGTGCGTCGCATGCAGCCCTGCTGAGGCCCTCTGCATCTGCCTCTTTACCAGAGGTACATCTCACTGTCCCTTTGCTGCTCCAGTCAGCAGGAAAGGTGCTACATGTCTGGGGGATAACCTAGGGGTGCTTAGCCAGGTGACTTGTTGGATTTAAGGTAGTCTGGGCCAAATGGACATTATCTTCCTTCAATTAAATTTTGCTCAGACTACCTTAAATATCTGACAAGTTTTCTGGCTAAACAACCCCCCCCCCCCATCATACCAATGGGTTAACCTGGTAACTCATGCTTTAAAGTGTAAAATATGAAAAGTAATAATGCAAATATTTAAATATCGACCCTGCTGTTGTATGAATGGATGTATACTACACAAGCATCTGATTACACCCCCCCCCCCCCGCCACCCCAGAGGCAGGCGACCAGCAAGTATAAGGATCACACACTGGCCGGCTCTGAGCAGGCTTTCAGTCCCCAGTCTGTCATTCAGGAACTAAGCCTTACCTTAACACTGTCATTATGCTGGAATATAGCTGCAATTAAAGTTAAAAGGAAGAATTTCCAGAACACTTGAGTCATTGGGAACAAAAGAGGTGCTTGTAAACATCTTATTTGTTATCAGTATTTAATCACCTTGGATTAACAGAATGGGCGTGATTCTGATACCTAATGACTATGACTGTGTGTCTTGCTGTACTGTGGGTGAAGTATCATTGCAGGCAGAGCTGGGAGTCAGGCTGCTGCCCGGGGGAGGGGGTGGGCCGGGGAAAAGCTGCCTGCAGAACCAGGCAGGACACGTTGTGCTCAGGATTAAAGATTAGAGATTAGAGTACATAACCAATCGGGCGGCTCCCCCTACACCCGGGGCGGAGCCAGTACGAAGGTATCCTATGAGAGCCACATTGAGGCCTGATGGGGCAGAAGCCCAGCAGCTGCCGTGCAACACCGCGGCCTTAACAGTTAATCTGGACAGTGAGCAGAGCAGAGAGGAGCTAGAGCAAGTAATCCAATTTACTACCAGATTAACCAAAGTATGAAATTATCACAAAAAAACATGCAGATGCATGTAAAATATGTTAAAGTTAATAGTGAAGTGATTAATGGTCATTGTTGACACACGACAAAAAAAATGTCCTCTGTATGTAACCCGTGTGACATTGTGACACAGCAGGGGGCAGCTACTTGAGCACCTGGGGAGCAGTGCTTGGGGACTGTACCTTGCTGGCCAAAGAATCAAATCTGCAACCTTTCAATTACAAGTTGGTGTTCCCTAACCATCAGGTCAGCACTGTCCCCAAAATATAGGATATGGAATACATTAAATATATAATAAAATATATACCACTATTGTAACATAAACATCTTAAATGGAACTCATTTATTGTCATTATAGGAAAGAAAGTTAAACTACAAATGTAGTTTAAATTATAATTCAGTAACAGAAACACGGATACAATTATAATCTCACTGCAGTCTGTCCTCATGAGAGCGGTAACTGTCACGTCAGCCTGAACGCTCTTTTTTCAGAATGAGAACACTGTTGCATCACTGGTGTATAAAGTGCTGCTCTTTACTGCTGCGAGCCTGTCACGTTTCCACAAAACATTCATTTGCAACCTTTTAAAAAGATGGAGGAAATGCAGAGTTAAGATCAATTGTGTCAAAGAAATAAAATAATCGTGTTTTGGTGCTGGCATGAAAGCAAAACTCGCGACAACGCGTCGCTGCAGCTCTGCAGCTCGAAAGCGTCATTCTGCAGCTTGTTTGTTGCTGGTTGTCAGTTTCTTGTTGCATTTGTTTGTTTCCTGCATGTCAGGACTCCTCTCGCCTCTCGCTCGGACTTGTCTGTTGTGCTGGGATTCTTTAATTCCGCAGGAAACCTGGGATTCATTTAAACACTTCAGACTGCTTGGCAAAATCAGCATGTTTTTTTAGTTTAAGCTCATTGTCATATTTAAGGGGGACACGCCCCCAAAATTGCATTGCGTTCATTTTCGTCACCTCCAGGCGATGGAAGGAGGCCACATTAAGCGCTCCTTTGTTTGCCGAAAATTTCACACTCTGACATCAAAAAGGGATATTTCAGATATGATCTATGTTAAGGTGCAAGGAGAATCAAAGATGCATTACAAAATACATGTTTCTTTTAAAATATCTTTTCACCAGTAAAATGAAGGCATCCACCCTTTCTGTCTTCAATGTTCAGTGCGCCTCAAATTCATGGCACTCTGGAAGCCAATTGAGTATTATAGAGTTGTTCTACACAATATCCGAAGTCTAGACTGTGTTGTTTAAAGGGAACTGAATCATACTAATTGTGGATTAAGCTGCATAACATTAAGCAGCAAGACAGGAGAAAATGCGGAATTTATTACAAAATGCCTAGCATGTGTCAAGCAGATACCTTTCGCGGTGAGCACCGAGATCATGCCGTGAACAGATTAAGTTTTGATGACATTTGCCCCGAAGCCATTAGCGATGTCTGCCCGGAGGCAGAGTCCCGCAGCAGTTATGCTTAAACTCTGGATTGGCAGCGCTCACTTCTGTAGAGATGAACAAAGCTCTTCAGTAAATACCCACCCATGTGAGTAAGTGAAGGGTTACATTGTGCACCTAGAATGTTCCGAAAAAAGTGGGGGAAAAAACAGAACGGAACAGAGTGAATCGGCCGGTGCCGGATCCTCCTATCTCTTGTATTTCCTACTTATAGGTATAACCACCTCAATGTCAGGAAACCTTTAGAACTGTTTCTTTTAAGAAAGCATTTGGTGATGAGAAAACGTACAAAAATGCAAATATGCCGTATCTGCGTGCGCTTGGATGGGTTACACCAGAAATAACCGTGAAGCATTAAAGGCCCGTGCGCGGCGCTGTATGTTTTACAGCCTCGGCAGCGAGAGCGGAGCTGTCGGGAGCGCGCGGCGTAAGGCGAGCCGCCGCGAGCGGGCGCACGTGCCCCGGCCCCCTTCTTGCTTTGTGGCTCCGCAGCCCTGAACACAAAGGCCCTTTTCACTCCAGCGGCTCCCAGCTTTACTTATGTAAAAAACCGGGGTGAGAACATTTGATTTGTTTCGATTTACAGAAGCTCCCGGTGCCGTACTTCCCCATATCAAATTAACAGCCGCCTTTCCCTACTTTAAATACCCGCATGTCACCTGATCGCAGTACTAACCCCGTCATTGTATGTATCTTTTCGACAGCACACTCTCACAGCCTGAAAACACCGGATCTAAGGACAAGGCTTCCCTATCTCACTTCGCCTTTTTATTTCATTAACGGCCAATTAATGTCTGTCGTAAAATGCAGTCAATTTGTAATAGGAGCCGGTTGGGCACTAGGACCCTGAGTTTCTCAATGGAGACAGTAAAGGTTAGCGCAGCACCCCAATCGGGTCCTACACGCTGCAAATAAAAATTAAAATGTTCAATATGAGATTATCCCAACAACCCCGACATACACACGCGCGCACACAAATAAAGGAGGCATATGTAATTTATTGTTAATTTTTTAAATGGAAAGCAAAATGCTATGCATCGTTTGTGACTTCCCGCCTTATTATTGCCATGCGACGGGAGAGTGAATGATGCACGTTTGACCAGAGCTGTCTGCAGAACTAATTCCTATTAAAGTGATGGGAAGAAGCATATGTTGCGCCTCGGGCGTTGAGAGTCCAATCACCCTGCCTGCACGAAGCTCCATTTGAATACAGGACAGCCGGGATTCATCCTAAACCAGCCCAGCGGGGGAGGGGGAGGCAGCCCCGGGAGCAGCGGATAAGCTCACCTCCTCCAGCAGGACTGACCGGCGCCGGGCGGGGTGCGGCCGACGGACCGCGGCGGACTGCGCCGATCGCTCGCTTTTATTCCTGATGCGGACCTAGTCTGTTTTTTTTAATGGTGGTTTCTTTGCCGTTTCCTTTTATGATCGCTTAAGCCTCGTTATTTGTCAATATTGCACTTTCCGTTTTCCAGAATTTCCGACCTCTTATTATTATTATTATTATCGTTGTTGTTAATAATTTTTCATTGCTTGACTTGATTGATTTCTCTATGAATCTAGGTCATATTGTTTTAGCTATTTGTCTACAATCACAGACCCACTCACCAAAAAGGTGTGTTGTTACATTCGGTATAAATCTTAATTTTTTTTAACGTGTTTCTTAACTGCACTCCTTGGCTGACACTACCGCACCTGTCTTCAAGGTCTGTTTTCACCACGACTTTTTACTGTTGGATATTTTACTGCAGTATTTTAGGTTAAGTACCCGCTTTAGGGTATAATAGCAGACCCCCCCACTGGGACCCGAACCAACAACCTTTGGGTTCCGAATCCACATCATTAACCTCCGGGCTACCTGCAGAAAAAATAATACACCATATGCAGTTTCTTTACCTTCCTCCAAATCAAGCTATAGACGGACTATACATAAAATTTATTATTCTGCGTCTACTATCAAGTGAACCTTCATTCCTAATATTGTGCTTCCAGAAAGTAATTTCCAAAGGCCAAGCTGCCCCTCAGATTGTCGGAAAGTTGGCTCAGGTGCCTTCATTTGTCCCAAAACTCATATTTGATTCAGGCTTTAGTGGGGGGGGTGCATAAGTTATTAAAGAATATTATTAATTATAATATATTAAAGAATATCCTGTGAGCTACATTTAAACCACATCCATAGACTTGAACGAAGTTTATAGCCAGTCTTATTGGAATGAATAGGTAGGAGAGCGACTAAAGGTGTTCTTAGATTGTCCTCAGATTGTCTAGTTTCTATACATTAATTGAATGTATGAGAACTTTACTGGCAGGCAGGAAGCGTGCGCTGGGTTATGACAGGAGGATTGTGGGTATGCAGCGGGACTCACGACTTACTGCAGACATTTCCTAACGCCAGAGAAGAACCTCGGGTTGGACCTGGCCGAATCCATTGTTTCTTTCAGAAGCTCACGAGACCGGGTCCTGTGCTCTTGACAGAACTCCTAAGCCTGACCCTGGGCATGGCCCGCGTGCATTCTCCACAATAATAAACAGACATTTGTGTGTATATCTTCAGCATGGTTAATTAGAATTATTACATAATCATTGAACGTCAATAGCTGTGCTCCCCGAGGGTATGTTTTACCATTTTATTAATTCATGATAGAGAAAATTAGAAATTATTTTATAAATAACGATTTATCTGTTTTAATTAAATTATGCGTGTTATTATAACTGTGGCTTTATTACTGGGCACTTCCGCAAACGGGTTGGTTCGCTCAGTTATGCTGGCGTTTCCCCGTTCGAGCTGAGCTCTCCGTCGTTCGGTTCGGTAAACAATGCAACATTAAAACCGAGCATTAAAGCGGCCTCCAGATCGGCCAATAAAGCCCCTCCAATACGCGAAATGTTTTTGTTAGGACGCTGTCACGGTTTTCACCTCAGACACGGCTTCCCTCTTCATTATTCATGGGCTCTTTCTCAGTTTGTGATGCTGAATAAAAGCAGGCCCCGGATCAAACAGCACAATTCGCCACGCCTGACACCAACTGCTACTGTTTGTTGGGCTCTGCCAAGCGTTACCTCTGATAATGAGTGGGATTTGTTAAACAGTAAATTAATGAATAATGAAATATCCAGGTTGATCAGTTAGGGAGCACGCTTGCCTAGCCCCGGGGCCGGCGCCCCGAGCTGGAATTACTCTCGAACGGCACTTGGCTGCGTGCTGGGCTGGATAACGCCTTTTACAGCCCACTGCTCGGCAGAATACTAAGGGAGTTTTTTCTTAAACTAGGAGCCTTGAAGGACACGTCTTTAACAAGAGACACAAAGCTCATTCTTTACCACTAAAAGGATTCCACCTAAAACCTCAGTTCCATAATCTACGGTTGAACCGACCGGAATTAGCTTGGTACGCTTTTTAAAATAACGCTGCGCCTTTTGGATTCAGCCCGCATTGAATCTGACATATTCTGTATTCTACCATAGTACAGCATACTGTAGAACAGTGCAACACAAAACAATATGGACTAATATCAATGGAATAAACTATAATTTATGACTTTTAATGGTTTTCCGGACCGAAGAATGGGAACCCTCCTATTAGCCTGGGTCAGTTGAAACAGCTGTTGATTTATTCATTATTTGTTGTAGGTATATGTCAAGGCACGTGAAGTTTTTGTTCAAATCCGATTGCAGCCCCCTGCCAAGATCCATAACGTCACGGGGGGCGTTGTCATTAAGCGCACATTCCAACAAACAAATATTTTACATTAAATATGATTATGATTAATAATTCAATTTAGGAGCAACTTCATTAATTTTCTAGAGCAAGTTAATTAAATTCTTATTCTTATCATTATTATTATTATTATTATTATTATTAGAAAATATTCATCATGAATACACCGTCGTTTCACTTTGTTTTACTTGTGTGAACTGTTCAATCCAGGCTTATCAAGCCGGCGGTTCCCTAAAATCACCAGCCCTGAATGTGATTTGTGCAGATATTGTCAACTGAGGTCCACAATGTGACACCAGATGCAATTCCTTGCTCCTCAAATCATTGTAAAAATATCTCTCCCCTCGCGGACATGTGGCTGCTGAACTCAGCACCTGGGTTACAATACTTTCCGCTTGATGAGTCGCATGGTGGGACCCGCAGGCCAGCCGCTTTTTCTATTGAATTTGCCCGTTAAGTCGCTCATTCAAAGCGGGGGGGAAGTCATCGCGACAGTTTTTACTATAAGATGAGTTCTCAAAATCCCAGAGACCCGCATTCAACTGATACATGCGCAGCAAACACGCACGTTAGTTAATTAAACAGCTCTAATACCTATTACTTAACATACTGCTCCCTCTAATTATAAGTTACAGTGTTTGCTGTATTTGTATAGATATAGATGGATTTGTAGAGATATAGCTTCAAATTCTCATCTAAAATACCATTTGACGGGAAACAAAAAAATATTAATAAATAGCCTATACCGGCAAATCCTTTGTACTTTTTAACTACGGATCATTTTGGACCTTTTGGATCACAGATTCGGTTTTACTTTTTGTCCACTGGCGCTATCACATGAGCGTCGTGCATAACATTTCTGACAGACAACGCGGGCGTTTAAATAGCGCTGTGTTATTTGTCTTCGCTTGTAACCCCTTTGAATGACTGATTTTGCTGATTTTGCCAGAATAAATGCGGCATATATGCGTTGGCATTTATTTAAGATGAGTATCTTTGTCTCACCTTCCTTAGTTTATCCGGTAACACGTCGCAGATGCATGACCGGAGAGAGATGTGTCCCAACTGAAGCAAACTATTGCTGCTATTTGACTTTCTGAAGCCTACAGGCAAAAGATCATCTAAATACGTTATGCATAATGAATTTCGTAATACTAATCACATTGTCCGTGGCCTTTTCATTTTCCACGTTATTCTCCCATCGCATTTATATTATGATACTCTAGCTATCCTTCCTTCTTTGTGATCCGCGCAGAAATTTCAGGTTCTACGATACGTGTTTTTTACCTTCCCTTTGCCTTTATGCCTTCCCCTTTGACGTGGCAATATAGTGCCATTTTTAATAAGCATATAGATTATTTGGTGCAAACCATGTTTAGACTGCGTTCTCTTATACAGCCTCCACATCGTTCAAGAACGCTATAATACACCACTTCAAAAACGTAACTTATATAAACGTTGTATAGTTATGTCCGTTTTAGACACTTATTAGATATTATTCATTTTTAATTTTATTTTGATATGGATAACGCCGTATTTCCGCACAATCATATGATTTTAGGCAAAGTTACAATATATTGTTTAGAAAACAATCGAAAAACAAACCTTTATACCTTTTAGCTGGTTTTCTATTATATTTTTATGACTAATTAAATTCATCCACTAGTTGATAAACACGTATATATTTAAATGTATATATATATATATATATATTTAAAATATGTGTCTAAAACACGGATATATAACTGGAAACAGATAATGAAATAGTGTCCTCCTGTTACCGGAACTTTCATCGTTACCCTTTCAAAGCTGTTGTGTTTAATTAAATTTTGCAGTAGTGCATTTGCAAAGTTCTTGTCCAATATTGCAATGCGGAAATTCAACATTTTAAACAGAAACATGTACGGTAAAACACGAAGTTTATTATAATTATTTTAATATAAATGAAATCACTGGACAAGAACCAAATTCTACCCACCACCATAACAACTTGTCTAAGGAACAGAAAAATACAGGTCACTATCTAAAGTCAAGCGTTTTCACCCACTCACAGAGGTATAGTCACAGATAAATAATCCAAACGGCTTGCGCACCATATTTACAAACTTCCATTAAATTAAGCATAAATAAATATGTACAAACATAAATATCAGTCGCTTCCTCCCATAACCTGTACCAAAAGGAGGTTCCCGTTCGACAGATATTGAATTTCAGTAAAGGTCAATAAAATGACGACATTTAGCAATATATTCTGGCATAAGTGTGAAGGGTTCGCATTGTACTTAAATGTACGTCTATGTATTCTCTCGCTTATGCGTTTGTCCTATTCTCTCTGATAACACATGTCAAGAGATCAGTGTCTTTCTCATCATGATGAGTTACAATGAAATCGTTCGGACAGAATCATCGCATTTTTAAAGACAGACGAATCCGGTTTCGGTTGTAAGTGCACGATTATCTAATTTAAAGGAAAAAAACTCGAAAGTAAGAAATGGACAGTTGTAACAGTATTACTCATTAAAAATTCAGAAATAACAAACTCACCACACCGTCAGTTATACACTTAGTCGAATTATAGAGGTCACCGTAATGTCAAACACTGAAATAATGGAGAAACTCAAATGAGAGATAAAGGCGCCTTTTTAAATGAGAAGGTACAGTTTCTCCATTAGCAGGTAATGGTCTGGGTGACGTGATTAATGACGAATAGGGAGCCCACGCTGTGAAAACTCGGAGATTAAAGGTTTTCTCCGGCTAAAAATAAATAATAAGATATATTAGTTTTTTTGCATAAAATCTTCCAAAAGTTATACGAATTATTGGACACTACTCTGGTTTGTTTGCGTGGAGAAATCGTCTGCTGCCACACAGACTTTAGTGTTTCACTTTAATGAACCGCCCCCCACCCCCCACCAGCATTCCACCCAGAAATATTTAATAAATACATATAGATGAAATTCATGTTCTGAACTTGAAACTCGAAAGTATGACATATGGCAGTGTGGTGCCTAAGTGTTAACACCGTTTGGCAGCTTGTTTCTAATGTATTAAACAACTACACTCGGCAAGCGGCACCGATTTTAACTGTTTTATAATGATCGGCAACTTTTAAATCGAATATTTACGTTAATTAATACGTCAGATTAAACTGTTAAAACGAAGATATCGAAAGTTTAAAATACCGTTTCAGTTTGTGTCAATACAAGCGTATAACTGCTAAACCTATCGGAATTTTGCGCATTTTATTTGGTTTAAACTGCGTAAATGATTCAGAATATCAGGGCCTATTTTTCCTATTTTTCGTATTTCAAGATTTTAATCGGCGCGAAGCAATTTGGCCTTTTTGTATCTGCTCTCTGGCCTTCTTTCCTGAAATTGCCTTTCTTATCATGGTTAAGGTGTAACAACGTGGGTCGGACGCATTTAGACGTCCACATATGCTCATGCAGCTTATAATATTAAGTACCGCGTTAAAGCAGTTTCTAGGGTTTTATGGTATATGTCGTGCTATAAACACGTCAGAGGAGGCTCGTACTCAACCATGTTCCGACATCGCAAAGCCTCAAGCGTCAAGCTTGTATCTTTTCCTTCTGGGCGATTAATTAGCTCCGGGAAGGAACTTAAATGATAAATCTTTAAAGGCTGTTGCAATGGAAAGATTAATGGAAATTGACACTAGCAAATAAAACGTATAGCTGTCATAGGACTACGTATTTAATTGTGTGTAAATGCACAAATATTCCAAGACATAGCTTCATCCGTCACTGGGTAGTCAATTCAAACGATTAAAGATTGGTTTCAGGATGCCGACAAATAGTTTCATATGAAGTTCACACACCATGGGTATTACTTGACCTAAACCCTCTTTGGAAATGTCCTGCGGGGTATTTGTACAGTTTGTATACCACTTAATGACCTAACTTCATAGACCACTGGTAATGTGGGGCACTATATTTGGAACAAGGCCAATACGTTTGCTGAACAGTGCAAATTTGTGGCATTCCCCGAAAAGTGACACAGACGACTGTTCGAGTCTGGCTCAGCCTCAGAGTGAACCGACATGGAACAGACATACGGTGACGCGGTCCTGACCAGGGGGTGGCCCAGTTATGCTACGGTCGTGGAAACCCGCGTTCCTACTGGAGTCTTGAGCAGCTGACAAATCCATGCACTATTCGACAGGGAGCTGGACAAAGACTGGAGGTCTGGCCAGTCTGCAGCTGCAGATCTTCGTCTCTGAATGTTTTTTAGACCGATCTGTAGAAGATCCTTAACGGAACGCTTAAATAATAATCTAAACGTACTTGACGGGATACAAAACTTGCTTAACCGTGACCAGTATGCAACTTCTATTTTTTGCTTCTCTTCCATCTTCTTATTTAAATTCTGATTCTTCTTCAATCGCGTTATTTTCCCCCAAAGTAAATGTAATGTTTTAAAGCTAGAATATAAAGGATTCGGGTGATTCTCTTGCCGGCGCGCTCTATTTCCGATGCTTCTCCTCTTTCTCGCCGGCCTTGGAGCCGGGCCCCTCTCCCGAAGTGTGTCGATTCGTGCTGTTGTTGTTATTGTTGTTAGTTAAGAACATCTTGTCCAGGCCCTTGAGGGCCTCTGTCAGGTAGTTCTGCAAGGCCGTGAGGGCGGCGCAGATGGCGGGAGAGCCGAAGCCGTGCGTGATGAAGCTGAAGTGGGAGAGGCAGCTCTGGATGCCCGGTTCCAGGATGGGTGTGGGTCTGCTGTTACCCAACGGTGTCCTATCTTGGGCCAACAGGTCTGTGAATTCCTTGCAGAGCTGCCTGGGAGGTGAAGATACAGGACAGGATGACTGGTCTGAAAGCCAGACAGGACATGCCATACACATGCCACTGTAAAAGGGAGTGTCACATGTCGAAAGCATACAAAGAAAATATCGAAATTATCCTACAATCACACCCAGCAGTCTCCACTGAACATTCCAGAATCATTCATGGATCTTCTATTAAATTTCCTAAATTTCCTTTTGGATCAATCTATCTATCTCTCTATCTATCTATCTATCTATCTATCTATCTAT
>JAODKL010000039.1:15673736-15691687 GCA_026780765.1 Petrocephalus schoutedeni
TATTAAATTTCCTAAATTTCCTTTTGGATCAATCTATCTATCTCTCTATCTATCTATCTATCTATCTATCTATCTATATATCAATCTATCTATCTGTCTATCTGTCTTTCAATCTATCTATCTATCTATCTATCAATCCATCTGTCATCTATCCATCTATTTATCTAATAAGACATTTTATTATATTATTCAGTTAAAGTATTACCTTATACATATATCAATGCGTGTGTCAAACATATTGATCGTCTTTCTTTGAAAGTGTTACTTGAGATGAAAAAGAGGTCTCCAAGAAAATGATAAAGGTCAGCCAAATGTGTTTAAGTCCTTAAGACGCTGCAATTAACTGCTCAGTGAACCGAAATGACCCCTGAACCTTAAACCTTCAAACATTTGACAGGCTATCTGCAAACGATTAAATAAGCAGGGCACCCATGCATTATAACCCAAAGGAAAGGCCTGTCAGAGCTGGCGAGCCCTTAGGAAGCCAACGGCAAACCTGACTGACTTCTTCAAATCCGTTTCGTACACGTGTCCAATACATTTTGCAGAATATCACTTAAAATTCAAAGAAGTAATGGGATCCTAAAATACAACTGATGCAAAGTTGATTCCAAACGACCTGAACCCCACTCCAATGTTATTATTATTATTATTATTATTATTATTATTATTATTATTATTAATATTGATGTATTCCTTGTTATTATTCCATTATTACTCCATTATTACCGCACTCCGACTTTATCCAGTTCTAAAATTAAGAAAAGACAGGATCTTTGAAATTCCAATAAAATAGTGTATTAAATAGTTATGTACGTTCATATTTTCCTGAGGCCAGGGGCTTGGCTTGATTGACAGGGGGGAGTTAACGCAAGACTAGGCTGAATGCAAAACAGCTGCAATTTTCAAACGTTCAGGGTGGATCTGCATCTAACAGGAGAACTACACTAGCAAATTTATAAAATAACAACAAAACAATCCATGACACAAGTCCTGTTTTGTCTAATTAAATGGGCATGTAAGTCCACAAGAAGTAAGTAATACAGACAATTGCTTCATTTACGGAACAGTCAGCTTGGTTCCCAAAATTCTAATTAAAATAAAACGGTCAAATAAACCACTTAAAAACCTAATCACGAGCTGTGTTTGGTTAATTTTTAATGCTATTGTATCTTTTTCAAACGAGTATATTACGATCGAGTTTTTGTTTTAGTTTTATACATCTCACGGTCCCTGGATAGGACAAGCACGTTACAGAAAATTGATGGATGGATGGATTTATGGATGTATGAATGGGCGGTGATTTCGCGGTATAAGGCGGTGTGTAGCCGGGTTCCGCAGCACGCGAACGTACTTGGTGGCCAGCAGCATGTTTTTCCGCGAGTGCAGCTCGTTGGGGTCCGTATGCTGCCTGTTCAGGTACTCAGACACGGCCTTTGTGGGAAACTCCGTCTCACATATATACCCGAAGTCTCTGGCCAAATGGACCGCTTCTCCTGGGAATGGAAAGGATCACATGGTTATATCGGCGCAGTAGGGAAACTGCTTGTTTGTTGTACGCTGAACTTTCCCTTCGGTGTATGAATCATAAACTGTACTCTGTATCATAAACAGTATTAAATACAAATGGAATGTCGTCGTTTTTAACGCTTCGACCACATGAATGAATTCTCTGCAAAAAAATACAATAATACATAATAGATACCCCCTGACACACACGAACTATGATGGGGTACTATAACCGTAATTATTTGCTGCAATAAATAAATAATAAATAATAATAGACATGTGAAAACTTTTTGAGAATATTTTGAGAGCATGGGGAGCTCTGGTCTCTCTTGGATAAATACAGTACCTTGCTATAATCGAAAATGCACATATTTCAGTTTTTGACAAACTGCAGGTCTAATATCTCTGTGTATTTTGTACATTATATACATGCACACAGAGAACTGCAGACGTGTGCCCGCATTGCTGTGTGTGTGTGTGTGTGTGTGTGTGAAGTCTGTACCCTGTTTAATTTCTTTGATCTCCTTTCTCCTTGTTCAGCACATGCAGATAAACGGTCCCAATCCGAAATTGATGTAGAAGTGTAGATGTGTATATTTGTTCGACATTTTTTCTTAGCCTTCCCAAATTCTGCTAATCAATTTCTCTTAAAAATGTACATAGTAATACAAACGTCTCGCCAAATTAGGAAAAAGGTTTGAGAGAATTAGCAGGCTCTACCACACTGGCATTAAATGGGATTAAGAAACGGTCACATATTTACCTTCTACGAGTGACGTCAGTAAAGTGACGTTGGCAGCCTTGCGTCTACCAGCAGGTAAATTCAAACCGATTTTCTCAAGCTTTTCTCTCAGAGATCTCCCACCGTTTTTAGATTTTGCTCTGCAAAATAAAAATTACGTAACGTCATAAACACGTCAAATATGTGTGCGTATTTCATTTTATTACATTTAAATCTATATGGATTAAATCCTCTTACACGACCGCAGTGAAACACGCCACGAGCTGATTTTATATCTACATGGGCCTACATATAAGTTTATATCTGGGCTAAATATAAAAAGTAGTATAAATAAACAGTGCAATAAATCTGTGCCAGATTAATTTAAATAATCACCGGTGAGATCAATGGCATTATTTCGTAATTGCTAAAAGGAGACTGAAACATAAATCAGGGAAACTTTGCAGCGACCCTCGATGCAGTATAAAGACGTTCTCTAGATGTTCTCTAGATTCAAAATGAATACCAATATAAGTCTAATGCCGGCAGATTGTGTCTCACCTCCTGAGGACGCCCCCCAGCAGGGAGGCGTTGAGGCATTCCGGGGGGGAGAGACGCCGCTGAACCTCACCCACCGTCACCTTGTACTTAGAAGTGGAGCTTAGGAGGGACAGGCGTCCGGGCACGGAGCAGAACACCTCGTTGACGTTCACGCTTATGCCGCCAATTAAGCCGTCTTTGCTCATCATGAGAGACGCCACACTCTTATGCGGGACGGGAACTGGGAAGAAAGCGCGAGGGGCGAGTCAGACGGAGGGCTATTCCCCAAAAAAGAAACGAGATGAATAATGGACGGAACGCTGCTGCATTTGGTCGAGTTTAAGTAGCAGTTATTTCATTTATACAATCCAGGAATCCCATAATAATTTTGATTCTGTACAAACAGTTGTTGCAAATACAGCACCATACACACAATATTCCAACATTCTTCTATTTACATATTAAATCCCTCAGGAGTATTAAGGCTATTATAATAATTTACAAAAATATAATTCAGTTTTAAATACTAAGCCGCACTGGTGGTTGACCAAATATTAGTGGAAAAAAACATTTCCACATGTATTATTATTATTTTTGTTGTTGTTACTGACACTTTTGCGCTTGTGAGCTAAACTTTTACTGAACAAATGTAATTGCTTAATTTCGAAACTCATTAGGGAACAAAGCAAAGTAAGATTACACTCCTCCCGCAAACGACGTGTCGGAGTCACAAAGCCGCTATTGCGCTGATTTATGAAAAAGATGTAATAACAATAATTATGAATTATATGATGATTGTGAACTGATTTTTATGGCAAAATTGCGACGCGTGCCAAGAAAGCCACGCCAGGCATCCATAAAGCCGTCCGCCGTTAGATTTATATGTTGCTTATCTGCAATTTTAAACATTTAGACAATGTATAGAAAATGGATGGGTGGGCGGACCGCTGACACGTCAAACATATTTTATCAAACGTGGAATCCCACATGCAGACACAGAGTAATATATTTTAAAGCTCATTTCGTGTAATAGCTGTAGCTGTCATAAACTGACTAAAGTTTTTTTTACGATTTACTTCTATGTCTTGATTTTTTTTCGTCATGGAAAACTATTATATAGAAAACGTATGCATCTAGTGAAATTCTGGCACTGGGTAGATTTAATAGAATTATCGAGTATTTAGGCCCATCTAAAACCAAAAGCAAATAGAGATCGAGCATTAAACGTATCAGGAAAACATCGATATTGTTCTATCTAATTTTCTATAAACAGACGGTCGTTATAATTATCACATTTAAATAAAAGCAAAATGTCTTGACGCTGGCTATTACAGGACCGCGAGACCGCAAAGGTCACGGTCCCTGCCTTTTGTATTAACAGCTCAACAGGGGATAATACTGGAAATTGGCCTTAAACGAGCTCAGGAGAAATCCGTAGGAAAAAGACATTTATCAGGCTGGCTACTTTAACTCCACTCATGTGTTCGCTCTTCGGGGACCTCGTATCCCGAATTACCTCAGAAATAATCACTCCCGACAAATTTAACAACGGCCTGTGATTTCCAGCCGCACCATTCTGCACAAATTAAAAGTAAAACAAAGGATAAAAACGGCATTTCACATGGGCCTAATTTTATGGCAGTATTTAATGCTGCAGTGTAACAATTTAAGTATTAATTAAACTTGCTCTGTTCCAGTTCGATGTAGTCTATGTGCGCGCCAAAAAAGGGCCTTTGAAACGTATGTACATTGTAAAGTCGGCCCGTCGTTCGTTAGGAGTGCATTCCAGACAATCTCTTCTAATGATTTATCCAGTGATTAATAGTACAAAACCGCGACACGCAGAAAGCGCGTACAGTTTGCATTTCATAGTTGTTACTCTGACTGATGCGGTATTTATCTTAGACGTGGAGTTATTTGTCAAATGCGGCGGTTAAATTCAACCACCAAGTTGGTATGTCTGACTTTAACAGAATAAATATTTAAAGGAAATGGGTTTCTAAGAGTTATGTTGCAGACGCCATAGTAGCTGCGCTGACTGAATTTCTTGAATGAAAACAAATTGGATGTGGCATCCAAAATTGCTTGACACTTGCGTGATTTTGACCCGTCTATTCGGACATCATATATCACGTTGCACGGAAACTTAAAATAAATTAATATTATTAGTTATAAATTCAATTGAAAAATAAATTCAGAGCACTTCTGCTTACGTTATTTTCCGAAATGTTTATTTGTTGTTTATTTTGTTTAGATGATATTGCCAAGCAATAATAACAAAAAAAAATCCAGCAAAGCCTAGCAAATTAGAACTCTTACTATGTCGTACGCCAACCGTAAATATTTTAATTGCCTTACCTTTTTTAATGACCGACTGATCCAAAAGATTCATTCCACTGTTGTTTGCGTCCTCAACGGCCTGCAAACGGAAAATACCGCAAATCGGACAAAGCTTCATGGTTACGCAAGATTCGAATGAAAAGACGCCAAAATGTCATTTTTCTTTAATATACGACCACGCAATATATAACCAAAACACACTTAAAAGGAATGGAAAAACACAAAAACAAATCCCATTGTCAATTAATTTACTAGAAGGAGTGTACGACAGTGGCCAATATTAATTTAAGTATTAATCAGTTTTAGAAATGGCAGCAAGTGTAACCAGTGAAAGCAATTAAAATACTGATTTCACAGATGCGAATGAATGTTCGATAAAAATGTAAACATTTAGAGTAAAACAAATATGTCTAAGGAATAACAAGGGAAAGTCACAGTGTGACCGTATGTATAGGTTATTAGCGACCGCAGATTATGCAGGCCCGTTCGCTTTAGCATGGCGCTATGGGTGTGTTTTCAGGAATAAGCATTTTACTTAAGACTCCAACGTTTGCGTTTACTTTACGAAACACAAGCAGCTATTTGTCTGGCGATATTTTCTTACACCAATCGCAGGCAGATTAAATAATAACATTTAATAATTAATTGTAACTAGGCCTATTACTAGCTTATTGTTGTACAAAGAGGATGATAGTAGATAAAGAAAAATATTAATATATTAAGACTAAGAAATATTTTACATTTATTGCATTACAGTTTAAAATGTATCATGGTGATATTTTATTCAAATGCACTATGTGTTGCGCAAGGATCTACGCTACCGTTTTGCAGATTTGTTAATGACAGCCTACTTGTCTGACTTTCTGTCTAATTAGGACCACCTGCTGTTTTCTGTACAAGATAGTCACAGAGCGTGTTGGTATTTAATACTCACTCCGGGATAGTAAAGATTTAATTTGGACTAAATACGAAAATTGGGAAAACTTTTGTCGTTAAAAATGTCTATGACACTTCTGTCAAGACATAAGCGGCGCCACGGGTGGTGAAGAATACAGCAAAGTTGTAAGCTTAATTACTAAAGCGCAGGACATAATTTATGACTGAGTATTACGGCGTGCATTTTGAAGAATTCCAGAAAATATGCAATACAAACTACAACGAATCTTCGTTATATTATCGTAGAATATTAACTCCGAATACAAAATCGGAAAATCTGGTATTTGGGCTAAACTGAAAAAATTAAAAATAAGAAGTGGGTCAAAATTACAAACATATTGAAGCATTATAAAAATCTCATAGCCAATAAAAAATATACGTAAAGGCGCGCATTTCAGTACCACAGGATCACTTAAAATGTCGAAGCGCATTGTCCAGGGGCCTTCTGTGCAGCTTTCGTAGCATGTAGAGGATGCAAATGTAAAGAGGAGAGTTAAGCACTCACCTGCACGTCTTCCATTCCGTGAAGGCCGTGCAGCGACAGACTGTCTCCCATTCCAGATTCGAGCCCGTGGGGCGCCGAGTGAAGAAGCACGTCGGGCCGTCTTACGGAGGCATAGTCCCGCCTGGGGTCGAGTCCAGAGAGCTGGGGCAAAGAAGCCCGCGGCTGGGGCAGTAAAGAGCCTGTCTCATTTCCAACCTCTTGTCGCTGTCTTTGCCCCCAGGGATGTTGCTGGGGTTGATGTAGAGGGTTCAGAGAGTAAGGGTCATTAACGTGGGAATACGGATCCTGGCTCTGGTGGTACGGAAGCGGCTGGTAGGGCGGCGGAAAGTAGGGCGGCTGGAAGTCCGATGATGGAGTGTGGGACAGCGGGGGCGCGCTGGAGTACGGTCCCTGTGACACCGAGCCCAGCTGGGACAGCCGGGAGCTGTGACTCGGAACTCCATCGTGCCGGTCCTTCAAAACACAGAGCACGGGGATATTCAGACTTCACATATGATACAGTGCGCTAATTCAGACTCAAAATAAATACGCTGCATTTATATGAAAATGCATTAAAGTGGGATGTAAGACTAAATACCTTGCGGCTAAAAAAGGAGAAAAAAAAAACAGAAGTGCACAAGGCCCATGACGCAATATGACCCAAGATGTTCCTTTATTATAATGACACAGTCCCCCTATTCTTTTTAAAAATTTCTTTTGCCATCTCGTCACAAGCACAACCACGAAACAGCTGTGTTCTAATATTAAAATTATGTGAAATAAATCGCAGCTTTAAACATACGCTATTATGCAATAGGCCACTCCATAAATTGCACGCAACAGTGTATGTACTGGTCAAAAACAGATGAAAATAAATGCTTTTGTCATCAGACGCCTGCTAATATACCGACAGCATATAAGCACCAATGAATAATAAATAACTGACCATCCGCCACCAGCTTTAACTTCGGTACTCATAAATCCAGCTAAGCGAAATTTTAATTGTTTTAAATGTTTAAAAACAAAAAAAGTAGCGTCAACGACCCGACTCACCGTAGCTGAATAAGTATGGACTAACATCTGGGAGACGGTCTGTTCGCAGCAAAAACAATAAAAATTAGGAAGAAATCAGTGTAGACAGCGTAGCAGGGAAATATATTTGACGGTGTCCAGTACTTTCCATTAACTGTTTCTCCAGATCGCGATTAAACAGTTATTGTGTTATTCGGGTTTAAATGTTATATTTGTCTCAAGCTTCTGCTAGAGTCCTCTTCAATCCAAAGCTTGAGTCGAACTGCTCGCCTGCTCCTTCCCTCCGCTTCCCTACACCACCTCATAATAATTGTTATTCATGACTATTAATATTACAGGAATACTTAAAGCGAGAATGGCGGACAAACGGAGCGTGAAGCTGCAGCCAGCTCTGGCGCTCCCCTGCTATTGTAAATGACGTTCATTCAGCTGAGAATTACTAGATGTAATCAAACAAGGGGGGCTGGCAGAGGAAGACTTTCGGCAAAGTTTAGCGCGTGAGAGGCAACAGGAAATCGGACGCTTGCATACATTTGTACACACAAACACCAGCGCGCGCACATATGTTATAGTATAATATATACATATGCATGTGTGCACACAAAGCGATGCAAAGCAAGACATGCATACATTCCTACACAAATAGATGGCAAGCTACATTTATTACATTTATATTATATATCTTTCGATTTGGTGTATTGTTTAATATCTTTCTTTTAGTTTCACTCGTTTACAGATTTAGACGTATTACAAATTTAGGTCATGTTACATCGGCAGTCAACATTAATACATTTTTAGCACTTCTAGAGATAACATGTGGCGACTGAACTTTAGCGTTCGTGTTTAATCCTCGCACAAACCCAGCGTATATGCAATACAACCGCCCTCCTCCAGCCTTGTATATTTAACCAGGAATGGAAGGACGGGAGTCCGCGAAAGCACTTAGTTCATAAACTTCGCGAACAACAGAAGACGACCGACACAACTCACTCGAGCACACACTCATTACGTTACTTTTATCTAAATTATAATGCATACAAACTATAAATAGATTATATAATTATAACATAATGTACAGATATATAATACACTATACTGCCATACTTAAGGCAAGGTTGTAATATTTCCAAGTTAAACTTCCTGACATTTTGCATGGACGCAGGTTTCCCGTGCTGCTTTTTATCCCCAATTTTGCAGTTGATAATTAGCCGGGCAGAGACTGCGAAAGCGAAGGTATGTGCGGTTACAGAGCGCAGCCTCCCGCTAAGACAGTCTAAAGAGGGAGTAAAAGCTCACACGGAGTCCATAGAGCGCGGCTCGCCCTCCCGCATAAGCCGCCTGCAAAGGTCTTTGTGCGTTTCCCCCGCGCTCGGCACCATCCACGTCCGTTATGTTTATATCCAAACGCGTGGCGCTTCCTTCCCCTACCAACATACCGAATTTTCGATAAGCTTAATTCGCCTTTGGTGCCTTTTCTCCATTTTTAATGCCAAAACGCGTTCTTGAATTGCAAATATTACCAATTAATTATATAAAACAAATTAACTAGCATACAATTTTAAAACTATTCCATTGCCATACTTGCAAATACATTTAGTTACTTCGCACAACAGAATGCAATTGCAAAACAAAACTTAAACTCAAATATCAATTATTCATTACAATTCCACAAATTGGCAAAATAATTTACTCTCATATCTGGTTTTACTTAAACTTATATTCTTGGTGAATGTCATCTTTTTTTAGAATTATATTTAATTGTTAAAATATTATGTATAAATATAAATCATTCGTATAAAATACACCTATTTCTACCTCTGTCTTTAGACTATAATACACTCCCATTTTCCATTCGTCAAACAAAAATTACGCTTTTCACTTTAAGTCCCACAGAGGTATAAATTCAAATACATGTCAATATACAGACGTTTAAAACCAGCTGCACTCCGTTTGCCAAAATAACCTTGTTATAATGTGGATTTTTTTCGTCATTCCATTCTGGAAGCTTCTAAATTAAAAAAAAATTAAATTAAATAAAAAAAAATAAACTTAAAATAAATCACAGCCACAACACCTGATACCTGAGAAGTTTAACAAAAGCTGTCAAATTGTATATTTTAAAACTTCGTTCCCGTATGAATAATTTAAAAAATGTAGGAAATAAAAATTATTCTACGGCTATAATTTGAAATAATTGCCTAAAACATTACCTCATAAATATCTTCATACTTGACATTTTCTACTAGTTTCCAGAGCATGTTTGCGGACTGATCTCTGTTAACTGAGTGCATTCATGTGAGGAGTAGATAACTGAACTCTCTCTCTCTCTCTTTCTGCCTCTCTCTCTCGCTCTCTCTCTCTCTCTCTCTCACTCACTCACACACTTACTCTACGTCTTACACATATAGTGTGCACATAAAAATGTCCTACACCTAGGCCATTTTCCACACGTCTCTGTGGACTAACAGTCAATATCATTGGGATAAAAGAAAAAAATAGAATCCTAAATTCAAATATAAAGAATACTGTACGCACAGACGGATATGTACAAGCGGTCAGTAATGCGGATTTTAAATTGTGATGCAATTAATTAATACTGAATTTGGATAAGGCGTCATAAAAAAGCAACAAAAAGAAAGATAAATGTGTAATCTATCTGGCCTTTCTACTAATTTGTAGTTTAAAATACATAAAAAGTTCTGATAGGGAATCATAGGAATAAATTGTGTGGTAAAATAACCTTAAAAAGCACATTTAATAACGTTAACGTTAACCCTGCACAATTTTAAAACGCACTTTCTCAGTGCTCCGTGCACGATTCTTATATGTGTGTGCGGTGTTTTCTTTAGTCCGTGTTCTTTATATTGAAAAAAAATCCCTGTAGCTCAGTGCCAAAGCAGACATGCTCGTCCTCTACACACTTCAAATTGTTACCGCTTTCTCCTCTTAAATCCCACACGCAAATATATTACATGAAAAATTATTTTCGTTTAATAGTACGTTCCATAGTCACAATAATGCGTACAACGTGTAAATCCATGTCGTGTGTAAATGTACAGTACACGAGTTTATATTTTTTTCTTCTGCTAGGCCCGCTTGTTTATTTTTTTCAAGCGTGTTTTGCGGCGGGGCCGCCGGTTAATTTACACTGTGCACCTTGTACTGTTTCCTCTGTCCCTGTAAGGAATTTAAAGCACTTAACTGGGCCTGTCTTACTTGTACGTTTCTCTCTCACACGCAGCCTCAGCCTGTCTTGCTGTACAAATGTAATTGTGTAATATACCGCTTTTTCGATTGCGGCGTTAATCAGATGATAGTACAGTCACGTCATCATATAATAAAGAAGATATTTTAAAAAGATATTAACTTGTATGGAGCGTCCCCTAGCGATGACAGACATCTAATATATAATATTCCCTTATAAATCTTTTTACCCAATGTTGTAGCTTTATCGAAGCACAGACACGCAGCCACGGAAATTACTTGTTATTAAACCCGTCTTTAAGAAAAATGTTTCTTTTTTATCATCGCAGTCACTTCCAACCGTCTTGAAACACGCGCCGACCTTCAGTTCAAAAACGTTTCGGTTTTTAGTCTTTGCCCCCCCCTAGTGGCAAAGAATATCAACTGCTTACATTTGCTGACGTAAAAAGTACGGAAGATCCGCTTGCAACTAATGTGACAGAGATCATTCGTGTATTGACGAAGAAGGAGGGCAGTAAATAAAATAAAGACAGAGAAGCATTAATTCGGCATTTAAATGTAACTGCAATTATATGTAAACGGTGCATTATCTGAAATTTTGTTTTATGTGGTTTGTGTGTTTTGTATGTGTGTAATGCAATTACGTTAATTTAGTTCAGGTCTAGGTCATGAATTGCAACAAAATAAGTAATTTAGCTACTGAGTAATTGTAGTTGTGTAGCTGAGTAGAAATGTATCAGCAACGTGATACTATTTGCTGCTATTCCTACATGCATTCCAAAATAAAGCAGGATGCGCAGAGGCCAACATCCGGCAACAGGGGCCTGTGGTGGTGTGGCATGGCTCCGGCTCATGGTGAAGGGGATGCAGGGGGAGGGAGCTCCCCCAGGGCGCACGGTGGGCCTGTAAGTGGGCCAGCCCTCCCTCACAGCGGAGCCTCTCCCTCTCTTCCTCCCCTTCAGAAGAAGCGGGAAAGGAGCGGGAAAGCACTCTGAGAAGCCGGCGGATGCCTTTTCTGCCTCATTCTCTATGAGGCGCCCCGCTATTTGCCGGAAGGTTGTTGATGATGTTTCGTATCAGAAGATGATCGGACCAGGCGTCGTCACGGAAATCCGCCACACTCACACACTCTGTAATCGCTTTTAACTCTCAGCAACTGCTGGCCAGTTTTCCTGCCTAATGTAAGATATTCGGGGTACAAAGGCTACAACAACGGGACCTGATTGAAATCAGCGACACTTTGATATTTCTGACTTACGATTTAGCAGACACTTTTATCCAAAATGTCGTGGTCAGCCAGTCCCTGGAGCAATTGGGGGTTAAGGACGTACGGTAAAAATCTCTTGGCAGACTCAGAAACCTCAAGCGGAAATCCTCCAATCACAGACACTGCTTCCAAGCCACTGGGCCGAACACTGCCACACTTCACTAATACCCTCTACAGTCTCTCACATAAGTGCCCAGGTTATCTGTGAACAGAACTGGGGTGTCCAGTCACCCCCATCTAGCCGTGCTGAGTAACACTTTCCACCTCCCACCCACATTCATTTTCAGGGGGATTACTGGACATTAGCGATGATCTAATTGTCTTCTTCTGTCCTACATGAACAATCCATGTGGCTGTTCTTGTGCGCTCTCAGGACGTCTGTCATGGCGCACTGTGACAATCACTCATAATTTGAGGTGAGGGAGAAGCCCTCTCTTACCCTTATGTTATGTGGCACTGTAAACAGCTGCCTCACATGTCAGATTCTTTTATCAGCTGTCCTTTTTCTTTTTCTAGAATGTAATACTGACACAAAGGCAGACTTATGGGCAGCATTGGGCGCTTGTCCAGCGACTGGCCTACTTTCATTCCTGAAATGAATGCACAGTGACTGAAAATGAGGCCTGTTCCTGCCAGCAGTCTGCAGCCAGGGCCACATAGATGGAAACTGGCACCAGTTCAGTCTCAATGGGTCCAAGGCTCCAAGCAGTAACAGATGTCCCTGTCAGGGTGCGAAAATATTAGGCCAAAATCTTCTCCAGACCGCGGCGTTTGTCATGATATCTACTGCATGTATGTGTGCCCTGTGGTCCTAGTGGCAGAGCTGAAAGCTGGTACTAATCCATGTTTTTCCCGTTTCATATAACAGACTTCTGAAAAAAAAAGAAAATTTCTTAAATCCAAGAAACTAACTGGTAGCACAAATTTATAATTCTATACCCTAAAGTATTCTCTTTGAAGTCTTTGGCTCATAGTAGCAGACACAACACTGGGAAAAAAGGCCTAGACAATAATGTTAGAAAGCAGTAGTTATATCTCGCATACACTTCCATTTTTTTCCATAGCCAGGATTTACAGAAGATACCCTATAATCCATTCGAATCAGTTTCTTTTTCAATTCAGGCTCTATTATGCTGTTAAAACTGAATCCATTTCCTACAGTGGCCGTAGGTATAAGTATGATGTGAGTGTGTGTGCGCTCATGTATATATTACATTGTGGGGACCAAATGTGCCGACAATGTGATAAAAACCTGTTATTTTAACCCAGTGGGGACATTTTTTAGGGGAAACCCAATTTAATAAAAAATCTGTGAAAACAATCAAAACCGAACTACGGCAAAAGTCTTGTCTTTTGTTTGGTTACGTGCAGTTAAGGTTAGGCCTGGGTAGGGGATAAGGGTGTCGTGATTGGGATTAGGGTGTTTTTCCATAGGAAGGAATGGATGGCCCTCACTAAGACCTGGCTCAGGTGAGGTCTGCCATAGATACAGAATGGCACCAACCTAATCTGTGTGTCTCTATGTTTGTAAGAGACCACGCAGACGAGTTTTGCCCACACGTCTTTTTCCCGTTTTTTCTTACCACCAGATGGCGCATCTGCGCCATTTGTGAAACATAACATTCATTCGGCTCCAAGTTACCCATGTACTCTACCTCCAAACTGTTTTTGAGTGAAATGATAATGAGGTGTGTGTACAGGTTTTGCTATACCTCTGAGGACCAAAGGATCTCGCCAAGTACAGCAAATCCTCAAAAGACGTGACTAGTGAGGTCATTTTTTCGGTCTTTACTTGAAACTTTTTATAAAAAAAGTCTGTGAATGCAATCGAATGTCAAAAATCGTATATTCTTACTTAGTTACTTATGGTTAAGGCTAGCGCTGGGTAGGGGTTAAGGGTGACATGATTGGGATTTTTTCACATAGAGATGAACAGACAGTCCCCACAACGACAGGAATACAAACCCGTGTGTGCGTGCGAGCGCGCGCGTTTCCGGATAATTCCTAATGACCAAACAGGCTGAAAAGTGAAGTTACTGTTACTTGCCGTAGTAAAATATGAGACATAGCAACTCACTCGATGTATTGATTTGTTGGGCCCAGTTGATAAAATATGTAACTATGCCAGATAATTATTTTGGGATACATAGTAATCGTACAAATGTTTCTATCTAATCAACATATTGAAAATTGGGAATGTCAGCGTCACCCGCGACTGCAGCCGTCAGCATCGCTGCTGATTTTGACATACGCAGCGCTGTTGTCTCATTTTCATTTCTTCCTCACTCCCAGTCTATGAAAAGTTCTTGAAGACGGGCCGCAAAGCCCCGAGAGCAGCTCTGTAGAGTTAGATTTTTCACCGGTGCTGTCGTCAAATGTTGTAGGTTTACTGGCCGCCGTATACGGAAGATACGAACTGCTGAAAAGAGGATATAGCGACAGTCCGTGAACTTTACGGTTAAAATGGGGTAAAAAAAGAGGCAATGGGCATTTAAATAAATAGTGCTTAGCTGGTAGACTGCTGTGATTTCAATTAAACAATTATCATTCTTATTTTATGGCTTCCCCTTGCAAGGAATGAGTTTGCACGGCCTATAGGTCTCTGAGAGTTTCTCCGTACAGATAGTCCGCGCTGAAGCCGCATGGTGACTGCATACCTTGCTCCGCGAAACAGAGATCAGTGTGAGACCTTAATATAAGTGTTCGAAAAAGGGCCTTAAATATGACGGCAATCACCGAGGATTCATCAGCAGGTGCGACTCATTCTGCATTAACGGATGGGATGGCTTCAAACACTTTGTAAACCTTAAACATTGAATATTTTAAATGCAAAACCTTTTATCAATACAACTTATAATTATTCACACTAGCGATTGCTCACACAGCGTTTTACAATCAAAGTATACAAGTGTAGAGGCGTTCAGATCGGCGACACGGGCTGAGCTCGAAAATAGGAGCACTTTGACGTACTCTCAGTAATGAATCCGGTGTTAAAATTTGACCAACTCCGACGCTGTGGCACGCCTTACTTTTTAGTGTTTTACTTTATTTGTCATCGAGAGTCCAATTTTTTCCACGTAATACAATTACAATAATGACGCCAAAGTAGACTGAAAATAGGCCATATTGTCACCAGAATTTGTCCCAAATCTTTATCCTCGGAATTCCTGTATTGAGTCGGTGATGTTCATCTATACCGTCTTGTGTATCGATAAGCAAAACTGACCATTTCCTACATTAGTGTACATTAAAAGCGTTTCGGGTTCCTTTATAAAAGATGCTAGGCTTGTACATTACTGCAGGATTGCCGCTTTCGGAAAGTTTGCATCTCGTCAGATGAGTTGCTGTAACTCGGGCGTAAGCTGCCGGGACGCGGAGCCCCTTTATTTCCGGCGTCCCCCGAGACTCGGTATTTAACTTGTGAAACTTTCAAGAAGGCGGCTTCTTCTTCGTCCTCGTTCGGTAACTGCAGCAGTGCCGCCATCACTACAGACGGGACCGCGGGTGAAGTGCAGCCATCATTAATTTCCACTATAATTATTATTCAGGTGACAGTTATTAATAGTAACAGTCATTTTGAAAATGTACCGCTGCGGCGCGCAGAAAGCGGTCGAAAACCGAGAATGTCAAACGCTATAAAGGTTTTCATTAATGAGAGATATGCTGAGCCACATGTCACATTTAACGGCAAGAACTTTCTGGAACGGGAAAAGAACTCGTGCATTATGTAGCTGGGGATTGTTGGTTGTGTTTCAAAAAATGAATTTCAAATGAATAACAAAACTTAAATTAAAATAAAACAAATGATAGTATTTGTGTCATCGGAAACATTGTTTAGCTATTCACAGAAAAAAATACTTTTTTATATGCATGCTTATATCTTGGATATTGTTTTAAAATACTTTGATACGTTTGTTGTAATGGATGAGAATGCGTTATGGGATGATTTTCGGGTGGCTATCCGTGTAGAAAATGTCGTAATAATATACAGTAACAAACAGCTTATTGCGCTCGTCACATATTCAGGTCTCATTGAAACATTTCGCTTGTTAATAATAAGTCTCGATTATTTAGTTAATAAATGGCAGAAATATCGTGTGAGAATTATCTCGGGTAACCAAGGTGTGCGCACATTCTCTTATTTTTTGCAGATTTTAGTAATATATAATAAGTTAGAATAATGCGTGATAGCTAATATATTTGTCATAGGACATGAGCGTTTAGCAAGTTTTTCTTTATTAGATTTAGAGAATACACACTTGTACATGATCCTTGACGGATTCTCATCCAAATTATTTTTTGCACCTGGATACTATTTATATTCAATGAGAGTTATACAGTATTTACACACATACTATAATGGCGTTTAAAATAAAAATGAAAAAGTTCAAATACAGTTCGCCGTGTCCAAAGACTGTTAATCGTTTTCCCGCCCAAACTGGCCATTGCGGCGGTTATCGTTTTACAGTTAGTTCGCGAACGTGTTCAGTCCAGGAGCGATTTCTGCGTTACTATAACAAAACGCAACGTTATAAGAAGGCCAAATTGGTCTAGTATTAAAAACCAAGTAAGGCACCAAATAATCAGCTGGTTACAGAAACCGTTTAATTATCCCTTATATACTTGTAAAAACTAAGCACTAAATAAGCAAACAAACAAACATTACACATAGAACAATTTGCTTTATTGAACACCACTTCCTCTGAATGTACGGATATTTCTGATATATGCTCATTAAAATTATTAAATAAGTTGTCATTTAGATATATTTGTACAGATGTTACCGAAGGACTTAAGCCAACTTGTGTTCCTGAAATTGAGCTGAAATATTTTCCTTAATAATGTACAAAGTTCAACATGCACAACATAGAGTAAACAATAGCAAAAAGTGTAATTTTTACAATATTACAAGTTTATACTTTTCTGTAATGGGGTTTTTAACCGGCTGAGCATAGGCCAGGGCCACAAACACGTATTTCATATCTAATCTTCTCTAATTCAAAATTATTACCTTTTAAAAACCAGTTCTTGTCTGAATTCTTAATACCTCTGTGTTGTAACTGAAACATGGATATGTGCTCCGTCAAACCCATCAATGGATACAGCAATAATGCAGATCAAGCTTCCAGGAATGAACAACTAAAAAAAGGTAATTACGATAACGAGGCCGATAGCTTTAATTAAACCTGAGGCTAAAAGACAAGAACGGCCATGTGCGTATGTAGAGGTACCAATGTTTGGGTGGCAACAGTAAGCCGGTTCTGCCATGCAAGCTCAGGGTGGAGCCTCATTTAGGAACATTGACAATTTTCATGCGCCTGTGGCTGTGGGGGCTACTTCCTGCAGATGTGTGAGCGTCACTGAAGAAGGCTAATCGCGAAATGTTGTACTGGACACCATGCCTTGATTAAGCTGCTCTGATCAGGTAGCATGTATGTCCTTGTTAAGCACATTGCACCTGCCTCAGCCGCCAGGGCGACACTCTTCTTTCGCTCTGGTTCGGGGTACAACCACACTCTCCAGTGCGTCAGACAGAAAATAACCATGCTGCTCATTAAAACACTAAAGGCATCCTGTCGTCCACTTACAGACACTGATAAACCAGAAGAAGCGAAGACACTCGCAGTCAAAATGGCATACAGCTGCTGCCCACGGAATAGATATACACGCTTAACATACATGTGCATGATATATGTCAAGACACAGATGAGGATGGAATGAGGAAGTGGGAAGGTACGTCCAATCACATGGCAGATATTGGGGATCACGTGACCTCTGGCATCCTGACATTTCTGTCCTGATTTGGGATCACCTGGTGTTGTGTGACTGTTGGCTCCCTGCTGTTCTGAAAAGAGGAGCACCCATTGTGTTTGTCCTCTTGTCACTGTCCCCCCCCCCTCCCCAAAAGAATGAAATAA
>JAODKL010000039.1:15691787-15708018 GCA_026780765.1 Petrocephalus schoutedeni
CATCCATATTAAAATGCAGTCACATGTATGTGTGCGAATTATCTGGGAGGAAGGTAACAATGTTAACCCCCCCCCCCCCATCCCAAAAAAAAGAAAAAAAAAAAAAAAAAAAAAACCTGACACCACCCCTCACGGTCTGGACCATGTTCCCATAACTATCAACATGTCATCAGCAGTAAAAAATGTCTGTCCCAAGCACCATCACTCTGTCTTTTCCAGCTTGCCGTCTTTGGACTGCGGCTCTGACGTCTTCCTCAGCGCCACCTTTTCCGAGTTGGCATTTAACTGGCTCGAGTCGGGCGTGCCGCTGTTTTTGCTCGCTGAGTGCTTCTCCAGGTAGTTTAGCATCTCGCTTAAAACAGTTTGAAAGGTGCTGAGGGCTGCACAGATGGCCGGTGTGCCGAATCCATGGGTTATCAGGCTGTAAAGGAGAACACGCTCAGTCAGACTTTCCATGGAGTTTTACATAAACTACAGGAACATACACAGCATTCACATGCACACGTGCAACCAGAAGCAAATTACAGGCGGCTAACAATGTTCGTAAATCGCCTGTAATTCGCTTCTCTCTATGCGTATTTGTGAATGTACTTGCATGTACTTACGGACTGCTATAAAGTCTAAACTATTAAGAACTTGGGTCAAATACACTGGTTCATAATAACAAATTCAGACACTACTGTGATACCCGTGAACGGATCTCGTTTGTAACCTGGGGATGGCCTGTATCGAGCTGGATTATTTAATAATGGCCACAAATGAGCTGACAGCTGATCCTTCATATGCACTGAAATTTAGAGCATGTCTGTGTCCAAAGCTGAGATTTATTTCTGTAGTGCAGAGTTCTTTTGAAATTATATAGTGTAAAACTATACATGTACTATAATCGCAACCTGCAGTATTACTGTAGGAAGACAGCAGCGCGCTGCAGTAGCCCAGATCATATGCAGGTGATCCAAGCATCCGTACAAGATTTTGTCTGTGACTATTCAAACACTGATATAAAAACATCAATATGTAATATATGCAAATCTAAGCCACATGGAATTTCTATGGTGGCTTCATAGCTCTCAACTGACAGAAAACTCTCCATTCCATCCATCTTGCATACCCGCTTGTCCCTTGCAGGGTTGCGGGGGCCCAGAGATTAACCCAGTAGGCGGGGAATAACCCAGGACAGGACGCCAACTCATTGCGGTGAGGTAAAACCGACTTAAGTAAATCCAGACTTATCTAAAAAGTATCTGAGATACACAGAATTTACAGAAGCACTAATGCAAAAAGGCGACTTACTCCTGTAAGTAAATTTGCAGTTTATCTAGTAATTTACTTAATATGTGTTCTATAGTACACATCACTAGTATGTTTTTGGCTGACGTGTCTTTTGCTATAAAGTGTCTTGTGGAGTGGATTATTAATGTCACTTGAGAACTGCCTGTACTGCAGTTCACAAAATAAAGGCAAAATGCCCCTAAACAGAAAGAGTAAGATGCCAGTTAGGGCAGCATTTAGCAGAGTTACATGAGTCCTGGGTAAATGACTAATGGCCAGAGATGACTAAGAGTCCAACCGTCTGTTTCATGACTATTTCTCAAAAAAGTGTGATGGTGCACGAAACTGAGTAGTAGACAAAGGTATTTACAGTGTAATAGCACCATTACAGGTCCTTCAGGTTATGTTAGCTGTGATCAGACAACACAGACCCTTCAGCTAGGCATACAGCCTAAGAGCATTTCCCTGGACTGACCTCTAGGAGGCAGAAGAGCAGACAAAAGGCTCAGATTCCTCCTAATGTATAGTCCAAAGACTTTTTGCTTTCAGACCAAGATCATATACGAAGTTAAGCAGCTAATATCATAGCATACCTGAAGTGAGTTAGATGTCTCTGTATATCCAGGTCAAGTATTGGCGTTGGTCTTGAAGATCCAAGAGGGGATCTGTCTTGACTTAACAAATCTTGAAATTCTTTACAAATTTGCCTGAAATTGGTGACAAGAGATATTACTATGAGGATTAAAGTTTAGCTCAGTGCAGCAAAAACAGCTCTGCAAAATGGGAAAAGGCCATTTCTCCGCTCAGTTAGAGACACGGATATTAAATGAACCAGTTGAACTCGAATAAGTGACGCAGCCTTACTTTGTTGCTAACACCATCTTTTTCCTGGCGGTCTGCTCCTTCAGCTCCGTGTGCTGCCTGGCCAGATGCTCCCCCACCGCTTTCGTAGGAAACTCGGTCTCGCAGGTGTAGCCGAAGTCACGGGCCAGGTGGAGCGCTTCGCCTGAACGGAGCGGCTTATTAACGGCCGAAAGCGGCGGCAAAGCGGCCCGAATGGGAGTGGCGGCGAGGGGAGCTTACCTTCCACCAGCGATGTCAGGAGAGTCACGTTTGCTGCTTTCCGTCTTCCTGCCGGTAAATTCAAGCCCAGCCTGTCAAGCTTCTCTCGCAGGCAGCGACCCCCGTTTTTGGATTTTGCTCTGTTGGCAGGTATGAGCGGATAAGCCCGGACGCACCAATAGTCGCTATAATGTATATATGAAACCTCTATATCCCCAGCTGTCATCTGCTAACAGATATCAGCAGTATATCCATCATTTGCTCTTAAATCTCAGTGTTTAACTCGAACATTATAGTTATACAATTGCAGTTATCCGTTAACCAATAGGCGCCGCAATTTCTAAAATCTATGTAAATAAATCTTTTATTATTTATTAAAGCTTTTATTATACTTATATAAGTCATTTATTGTGTTTTAACGCCTGTATTGTGATTTCCCTTAAAACATTCCATATTCTGTTTTTTTTTTTTTTTGCCGTGGTCGTAAAAAACATCCTTTAAAAAGTCTTGCAGATCATGCAGTACTTACTATAAATGCACAACACGTGTAAACAAACATTTCAAATATCTAAAATTTCCACCACATTGTCATGGGAGTAAAATTTGATGGGCCTAAATATTAAAATACAAACTAACCGAAACTAAATGAACACTGTTATCGCCAGACTATAGCGTATAATAGGCCTTCCAAGGATAGTGAGTTCCATGACCCAGCGAACAGGTGAAATATTCTCCAATGAGCACCCCGTTACACCCCGCTACCCACGGGGTCCGGCAGAGCGGCCTCCATATCAGGCGCGGCTTTACCTCCGTAAAATACCCCCGAGGAGGGAGGCGTTGAGGCACTCGGGTGGCGACAGCCGTCTCTTCACTTCAGCTATCGTCACTTTGTATTTGGAGGTTGAACTCAGAAGGGACAGCCGCCCGGGTACCGAGCAGAACAGATCCGTGGGATTTACCACGCAGGTGCCACCTGAAACGCAGACAAACGGAACGCGGTGAGCGGAAAAGCCCGGAGCAGGTGGACAAAGGGCCGCCCGCTAAACACCAGTCAGCAGCGGCGTCAGTATAAGCACCACTCGCTTCATCAGCCCGCGGGGTTGTGTAACCAGGTGTAAATTCTCAAGCGCGATATTTTGCAATTGAATATAATTGTGGCACAAGCAGTAAAATAAATGCCCTCTAGCTTACTTGTAAAAGGAAACACCTGTCTGTTAACAGCCTCTAAGACGGGAACAGGCCCATTCACAGCCTTGGGCATGGCCGTAGTGCGGGCCGATCACAGCTCGGGTGCGTCTGACGTGGCAGTCTGCTACCGCTAAGGATCCGCTGGAGATGATGTGCCAGAGAATAAAGTACATCTGATGGCTTCGCCTAATTTAACTAGCAAAGTTCAGCAGAATAAGCCCTTACGTCAAATTGCATTTAAGCATGTTACTGGTTTCGCATTAATTCCTCAGCCTTGGCGTGTCAGGCACCTCTAAGCGATTTGACAAAACCAAGATCTCTTAAAGCACGGAAGTTCAGATCATATTAATTCCCCAAAAATGTTTTGATTCAAAGTAGTTTGTATTTTATGTTGCCAAGGGCAATCGAAAAAGAGCTATTGCCGGTAGTCTGGTCCTCTTTTTAGGGCCCAGAGGCTATAGTTGTGTTTAAGCTGCTGAAATTTGCCTGGGGCGGCGCGGCTGAATGATCACAAAGCGAATCAAGTGCTTTTTCTACGAGTTTGCCACGAAACTTTATAGGAAAAAAGACATAGGGCAAATGTCATTTAGTTTGCTTTATCTCAGCCACAGTAATCGCACCAAAGCAGTGCGACAGTTTTGCACTAGGGGTACAGTCCACACAGCCTGTAAACAATTACACTAATGCAATATAAATTATGAATAAAACGGTAGTGTCACAAACAACTAATAGCTTATCGAATAAACGACACCGGGCGAATTGCAAAATAAAAAAGGAGATATTTAATTACTAAAAACACATACGACTTTTCTAAGTAGGATCCTCGTTTCTTGAGTGATTTCTTTTGAAAAAGGTTATCTGAATATTCAACGAAGGCAAAGCTTCAGTCTGTATGAACAACATTAATATGATCTCTACTGAATTTGGGACTGAGAAACATTAACATATCAAAGCGAGTGCCCGAGGCTAGAGAAGCTATCGATACAGGAGCACTAGGTAAAGCAAAGATTATTGGTTCTGATGGTAAGAACAGTGAAGCTTCGGGCTAAATCCTGCACACCATTAACTGAAAGTGATAGCGATGGGATCCCAGCGTCAATCCCAAAGAAAGCCCAATACCTAGACAGAGTTTATTAAAAATGGAGAACCCTAGGCACGCGCCGTTTTATGTAAAGCTAAACAAGTGTGTAAATTTATGGTTCAAATTCATCGGCGGAACAATAAAATAGGTACAATATGGATCGTGGGGTGTTTCCTGACTTGCCCCTTTAAAAGGCTAACAATACCTAAAATGCAAAGAGTTAACGCCGAATTTATTGGCAATGCCCTGCTGGTATTTGGGCGCGCGCGCGTGTGTGTATGTGTGTGCATGCTTTGTTACAGGTTTATTTGCATGTACCCACTTCATTTTTATGTTAGATGGCTCGTGTTATTTGTTTTTCTGGATTATTCGCTAGCTACCTCCTTGATTTTATCATTAACAGACAGTCGTTTTTTATTCATTTTCCCCAGCCGGTATGTCGATCGATGTCTGTTTTATTTTTATTTATTTATTTTTTATTAATTTATTTTTTTGTCATATAAATATTTTTATGCGCACACATAGCAGAAATAGAAGGCAACAGGTATAGGTACTAGAGTATTCTATTAAAAACAGGCCTACCAAATTATAGTTACGCTAAATAATGAAATAACTAGTTAGAATTATGGTGAAATAATAATACGACCGAAACCGTTTTCCTAAAAAACAAAACGGGATGTTATTATTATTATTATTATTGTAATATTTTAATTTTATCTATAATACAGTGCACAACAACAACAATAATAATAATAATAATAATTCGACTGGAATCAAATTTAGGCGCAATTTCAGGACAGTTTACTATGTTGTTTATATAGTATAAGCCTTACAAATTCGTCCCCCAATAACACTGTGGGGGTGTTGTAGCCGACACCGAGCCCTGCGTCACCTGCAGGGGGATTCTCCGTTTCAAATAAACGGCGAAAACGGGAATTGTGTCATTCTGCATTTTTCAACGCACAGTAGTATTATCAGATGAAATAATCAATCGTCTATAATTATCATATCCAAAAGTACGCCTCACTGAATTTTTGTTGCGTCTCTGTAATTAATACGCAGTAGGCCTGTGTCGCCCTGAAATGTAGTTGCTGGTTAACGCGTGTGTTCAGAATTCACACGCAGTCGATATTTAAACAGCAGTGCAGGAATAAATAAAAAGAATCATGATGGGGAAAGCAATCAACTTTTTATATAAGAAAAATGTTTAGTTTCCATATTTCGAATTTATTAGCCTATATTTAATTTAGAGAGAACCTTCAAAACGATGGCGATTGAAAATGACAAAAACTAGGAAAAGATCTTACCTCTCCGGATGACTCCACCTTGGCCGTTTAATACAAGTCCACACTGGGCTTCCACTGACCCCTGACAGGAACACACACACCCATTAATTAATTAACAAAGCAGCACGGCATATACTGAACACGAACGACTCCTGCACCGCCATAAACACGCTTCTGTTTCCCCTAGGCCGCTTTCTGCGTGGCATCATTAGAGTTCTCTAGTTTGCCTCTAGTAATAATAATTATCAGTAACACTCCTTTAGCTTATATTATGAAGTATTCGGGAACTAATCTTTTCAACGGACAGTTTGCAGTAAATCTCGGTGGGTGCGGAGTTATAGTGAAAACTGTTTAACAATAAATGAATGGGGGAAATACAGGGTTTCCTCTATTTTACATCCTCAGCGAGGAGTTGTTGTAAGCCTTAAAAACAAACTCCGGGCCCATTTTTCCGTCTTCTGTTGCTAAAGTGATTATAAAATCAATATACAAAACCCAGAGATCAAGCATAAATTAAACTGCTGACGAGCAAAAGGTATGGCAGTTTCTTTTGTTAGGCATAGCAAATCTTTTTAGAGGGCTCAGAGATGCAACTCTGGCCGAGAATGCTTACATCTGTTCATCTTTCTTTATAGAAGCCACAAGGACGCACATTTAAGTTTCACTTGTTATTCTTCTAGAATGGATAAAAAAGCTTCGTTTGGCAAACATATGCACAGGCCTATGTGTCTAGGTATATGTGTGAATATATGTCTCAATAGAATTAGAATATTTATATATTTATATACTATATATAGAATATTAAAATGCTCATATAAAGTATTGTATAAGAATTTATTTGTATTGCAATAAATTTTTCTTGTTGACCCTAGCATTAAACCGTTATATTTAATTTAATATAAAGATCATTCTAAATAGAAAATAATTACAACACACCATGTTATCGACATTTTAACTCATTTCCCCCCTTTGTAACTTATCGCCAAACCTGATCAGATGTCATTGCATAAATAACCAGTTGAGTGACATTAAGTCGTAAATTGGATAAACTACGGTGCCCTTTTGCGACGGATTTGTCTTTTGTCCAGACTTTTTACAATCGCCTAATCCCGTCTTTTAGAGGAAAAAAGGGAAAACAACGCGCTTTTCATTGAAGAGAGGGGGTAAGTGTGCAGATCGAAAAAAGCAGCAGACGCGCACAAGGTGCTGAATTAATTTTAACTTTTTACATCCAAAAGAAAATGTAAATAATATAGTTGCAAAAAGAAAGACAATAAACCGAGTAGCGGTCTTTATTATAAATTATCTTTTTTTTCTATGCAATACTTGATTTAAAGTTATAAATGTATTTAACATATATGGTTACATTCTGTATATTCCCGTTTGTGAATTCCCCTACACGTTATTTGTGCGTTATTAACCCATTAATAAATCAGATCGCAGACGCTTGCGCTCCCCGTTCCCCACGACCTTGGACTTGATTTCATATATAGTGCCCATACTTCTGTAGATTAGGAAAGGTAGTATTATATGAATGCGGCTCTAGATTAATTGTAGTCTTGTCATTTCTTTAAACAAATACTGCGTGTAGTTCATCGTGCTTGAACGACTGGGGAAAAATACTACAACTTATTTACCTGCAAATCGTCGGCTCCGGAGGACGGGAGACCTAACCCGGATCCGGGAAGGAGCCTCTGGTCTGGGTGCATGCCATACTGAGAACCGTGACTCATTAGCGAAAGATCATGCCGGCGGTAGGCATCGAGACACCCTAATTCTCTCCTCTGTTCGTCGAGGCACGAAGATTTTAATGCTCGGGCGTTGTGAAGATTTATAAAATCGGCCGGTTCTCCGTGGTGAATCTGCTGGTAGTACTGCTGGGAATGGTGCAGAGAGTTCAAGGAGTAGGCATCGGGAGTGACCGCTGGGTGACTGTGTTGGAACTCGTAGTGGAAGGACTGGTGGTGCAGTGGTGTATACTGATGATTTGTTGAAAAATAAGGGGACGCAAACTCGGTTCCTGTAGCGGGGTATGTTAGCGGAGACGAGGAGGAATACGCGACAGATGAATTGGCCACTGATTCCAGGCATCCGAGTTGCATCAAACGGTAACTGTTTGATCCGTCGTGACGTATCTGTAAAGGGAAAAAAAGGAAGAAAATATTAGGGTTGTCATTTACAATACCTCGCAGCTATCCATGTGTAGTCTGTTTGCTCTATGCACAAAAAACTAATGCTTAAAAACGAAGGTGGAAATCCAGCCTTCCAAACACAATTCAAAGTGTGATTTTAAAGTACCTGATGGTTTTGTCATATCGCGCTACTCGGGAAAAGCGTCCTAACGCGCATCCGCACAGCCCCTCCAGTATTTTTATGTCTATCATTTGACATGAGGCGTGTTTTCTCTCCCCTGAAAACGCATGTTTTCTTCCCTCGTTGTTTAGAGACTTAAACATCATTGTCCCAACAATGTCATTCACAGTGCGGCAGGTAAATGTCGATCCTGTCGTATCTTTTCAATAATGGAAAAAAATCCCATCACCGCTCATCTCTGTTGTATTATACCGCTACACGCGCATAAGTCCCGTTTTTTCCATGCATAGTGATAATGCAGCCAGATTCATACAGTAATACCGGTGTGACACATAATGTACGTTTTAATCCCATTCACACACCTGTTTTTTTCTTTCTGCTACCATATTATTAAATTTCGTTATGGCAACTGCTGCAAACTAAGGCGAACGACTCTCGGTGACAGATGTCATAACGTGTTTTCCGTCTTTCCGTACTTTATTATCAATAGGTTTTAATTAAATATAGTTGAGAGAATTAAGAATAAAACGAATTAAAATACCTCTGCATCGTGGACCAGTCCCGGGAAGGTTGTTGACATTTTCGCGATCCAATAACCTGGTTTGTTGCGCTATAAATTCAGTTATTTTAAAATCCAAAATAGATAGTCGAAAATAAGACTTCCTCTCTCGGAGCCGTTAAAAGCTGGATGAAATGAATTTCCCCTCTGCACAAAAGCGGCTGCCTGGTTGAGATTTTGTACTTGCTGGGTATTTCTTTGGCTGATGTCGTAGGTCCCTTGGCAATATAGAAGTTTTGAAAATTAAGCATCAGCACAGAGGAATGGGAGGACAATAGATGGAGGAGCTTCATCCCAGGAGACAAGGAATAAATATTGTATCTTCGCCTAATAAGGAACCAAGTGCTCTTTCAACATTTTTTGTGATTTTTTGCGGACATTTCTTTTTGACCGTTTGTGTTTTCTTTGCCAGGATGATTCTGATTTCTCCCAAGTATCTTCACGGCAACCATTGCCATTACATTTTTTTTGGATTTTCAACAGAACTGTAAGTTGTATTTTGTAAATATCGCACTTAAATGAACTATTTTGAAACAAATTATTTTACATTCGTTATTATCCATTGGACAATCACCATTTTATCATTTGCGATACTTTTTTATCGGATATCCTAAAGGATCACCGATGCTGTAGGCGACGTTTTAACCAGTAACTAGGAAAGCAAATAAGCTACGATTTTAGTCAATATTAATGTGTTTTAAATCATATTGCACATATTAGTAACACAGTCGTGTGTAGTACACAGTTAATCGTAATAATTTATTTCACTAAAATTACATTTTGGGGGCTTGAATATATTGTGGGGATTTATATGCCACAAAGTATACTGAGAATATATATTTTTAAGCGATTTCTTCGTATTAGCTACTTTTATTAACGAAAAACGTGCTTTTAAAGTGAACAATTTGCTTAATCTTGTTAAAGAACAGTGTATTTTGTTATCACATTTTTATGTACGTTATTTATGCCCCGTGTGTGTGTCTGTGTGTGTGTGTCTGTGTGTGCGCGCGTGTGTCTAAGCTGTCCAATCGGTTTGTAATCTGCATCGGGCGACTAAACATGAAACTTTTCTGTAAAATCGGTACTAATCTTTGGCGGGTTTTTCGATATCTGTTCAAGCAGCCTAACAGGACGTGTCACTCGTCCCGTCCGCCTTTGTGTGCATCGACAATGGCACACGACTCTAGTTTATCTCCATTGTGTGTATGTCCAAGTGTGATTATCCAGTCGTGTGCGGGGTCATAGCTGCACTTTCTACCACTTTTTATTAGCCTGGTAGAATATAACTGGGAGGTACCTTTTGGACGTTTTTGGACAAAAGAATATTTCAGTATATATCCTGACGAAGAGGCCAAGCGGTCCACGCGCCGGGGGGAGGAACGCTGCTCAGAAAGACTCGCATTGGGGAGGGATGACAGGGCACCTCACCTGCCTGCTTTCGTTTTCCTTTTCTAAACGTGTTTAAAATCGAATGCCTTAGGCGTTCGTTAATTTCTATTTTATAGTCTTTTTGAGAGCTTTAAAATATGTTTTAATCTGCAGCTGACGTCCTGTAGGCCTACGTTTCGATGTGAGTAAATCTTAATGCGGAACGTACATGTTAATTGACTTCTAAAAGCCCATAATTCCTATGAAATGCGTAGTACTTCCGAATTTCACTTTACGATGGGATGGTCTTTTTTGCTGTTTAGTATATCTGCCCCATCACCTGCAGAAATATTTTCCAATAACCCTAAAATTAATAAGAAGTATGAGAACAGCATTATTACAGTGTTCTGCTATGCAGCCCAAAATATAAACACATATACGTACTGATTAGCAAGCCCTAAATATCCTATCTCCTTCGTATAATCCGAATTAAGTTGTTATATACATTTAGTTCCACATAAAGGAGCAGGAAATAAGATTCCGACAGGAGGCCGCTCGCCGCCGTCCATTGATGGGTTTCTGCCGAGGTTAGTCTCCAGTTAGACTGGGTGTGCTCCGTTTTTTAAATGTGCTCAAGCTCTCGTCGACGTGCTCCACTTTTAAATGAGTCAGGCTGGATCCATCCAGAGGCGCACGATGGCACAGGCCGAAAACATAAAGATCAAAACACCGCACGTCAGTCGCTGTTTTCAATTCCATATTTGGCGTTTTTGTGCACGTTTTGTTTTATACGTTTCACTGTCACCTGAACTTGATTTTGGACTTGTTCGCGTTTTAGCCTTTACATTAATACAACGGCTAATATATTGTTAACTTGATTTTTTTTATAATTGCATTATACATTCTTTGGTGTGATATCCAAACAAATCATTCTTTTTCCAATGTAATATTTTTGAAAGATCAATTAATAGTAGTAAATATTGTTGAATAAAATAATACGCCATAATATGTCTTGACAATGCTACAAAGACACCAATTTTTGATATTTATTTGATGAGCTCGACTTTGTTTGGTATTGGGTGAAATAATCCAATTGTTTGGCCCCGGCTCGGTGTGAAACACAGAATGCGCGTGATGCCCAGTCGTCGCACGTGAGGGATTAGCGTCTCTTGTAGTCTATGAAGGCAGTGCGTACCGTACAGAAGCGCTGTACCAGTTGCAGGATGGACATTGTCAATAGAGCTTAGCACAGGGTAGGCATAGCCTCCACTTCGAGGGCCGCAGTGCCATATGCACCGTGCTGCTCAGGACTCCTTCCATCTGTTCAGCTTGTCTGCTGCTTTGGACGTTCATACTGGATGTACGGCACTCGAGGGCTCGGTTATCCAGGTTACAACACTCACCCCCTTTCAATTATATTTTGCAGAAATTTTGCATTTCCTTTAAGGCGCAATGCATTCAACTGGTCTTAAGCTTCATTATGCGCTAATTGGATTATATTATTACGACTCGAACGTTACAAAGACACATTTCCAGGGGGTAGCAAACGTTTATTTTTACTAGGATATTGTGGCAAGTTTTTATCCCCGTATAAGCTAATATTGTTACAAATTTTAAGGCATCTGTGAAAATCCATGCCTGGGTCTCCAGTGGAAGACATAAAACAACAGCAGGTATGCACCTCTGCAACAGAACGCAGTTATCTCATAAAATAAACTCAACCGTCAACTAATACTTCGGAAAAATTCACCAACATAATTTTCTCGGCACCGGTATCAATAATAGCAGGCAGAGCACTCGTGTTCTGTTGCTTTATCCAAAACCTTAATGGACGCCAAATGTCTCGGAGTGTTTTTCCTGAAAAAGTTAAAAATAAGTGAAAAATAAAGGGCTTTTTACCCCAAGACATTAAAATTTTTAACCAGTGTTTTCTGTGTAACGGGACGCCTGGCCCTAAAATACATGTTGTACATTTCAGTATTTTATTACAATGTATATACTTAGTTAGAGAAAATGTATTTTACTGACGAATTCGTTTTTACCTCCTTGTATTTAAATTACAAATGTTGGCCCAATTTTTGCGTTGGCTATATTACACTCTTCCTATTCAGACATATATCTCTGGTCAATATATTCGCCTCTAATTTAAAGTATTGTATTCAATGCATAGATGTTGCGTTTTTATTTATATGTATTGATTATATTTTAACCAAGTGCTTATGTATAGCAAAGGCGCCGAAATAGTCTAATTTCGCCGCCCCCACAAAGTCACCGGTGCTGTTTAAATTTCCTAGACGCCTGTCTGTTGCTGTCAGCCGCAGGCTGGCAGAGTCGCTTCCATGCCTATCGGATTCATCGAAGCTCTACACAAGACTGTCCGTTACCTTACAGAAACCAGCAATTAGGGTGCCATTACAACAGCATGTCATTAAGAAACAGTGCCAATCCGACTTGGGTGCTGTGACCTACTTATAAAATCATTAATGAATACAGCATCATTTTTTATGCTAATGCTGGGGATCCTTGTCGGTCCGGGGGAGGAGGGGCGTCGGCGTCGGTCGCTGCTTGCTTTATTGAAAGATTAACAGGAAATTATTTTGAGAAGACTTGAGGTGTAAGATTATTGGTAACAGGTGGTCGGTGTGAGCAAAGCATCCCAGTGACGTTAAAACGGCATTTGGTGCAATAACTGATGAAAAGCATTGCTCGTTCGTGATTTAATCTGTAGTAACCATGCTGTCTAAAAGCCATTTCATCCAAAGCGCCCATTTTTCTGAATGATCAATGTATGCGTAAAGAGTTTTTTTCACGCTGCGAAGAGCGTTATTCAGTTGGATATGTTAAACCAATAAAACAGTATAATAAGCCTATTATAAAGTAGGCTACTGACATAATAAGTTTTCACTTAAATTTGTCTAGGGATAGTCTTGTATTTCACATTTTGGGGAAGTGATATATATGCATTAATTCCATAAAAATCACGAACAGCCAGAACCACAACAGTCTCAGTGTTTAACTTTACTATATAGCCGTTACTGTCCCGCATCAAGAGTGTGGGCATCATACTTAACGCGTTGTTTCTGGCAATGTAGTCTTTCGTGCAGTTGGGTGTAAACTTATAGAGGTAGCGTTTCTTATAACTGGGTGTTTTAATGGCGTCCTGTTGTCCATATGGCTGTAACAATTAGGTAAGTATAAAGAAGTGTATTTCAGCAAGATTCGCCTCTTATTAAAACACTTCCATGTTGTTCGACTGGATTTATTATTGCCCGATAAAATCCACAGTATCCTCATTTTGCAATATAAAAACGATTCCCAGTATCTATGCATATGCGCATAAATAGAAGAGAGCAAACACCCCCCGCCTCCAGACAGGTAAGACTTACTGTAGGCGGTGGCCGGCGGGGGTTGGGCCGAGCCGGGGGCACCCAGCCGCCCGCCTTACCTTCCGACGCCGGCTTCGCCAGCACCGCATCGCCGCACGACTGAATGGAGCTCAATGGGACTTTCGTTAAGGGACAGACACGTGAAACCGAAAGGGGACGATAATTAAAGGCCGATCTGTCCTCACAGACAGCCTAACGGACACTTAAAGTACAGTATTTTGTTTTGCAATTAGTCCAGTAATATGGGTCAGTAATGAGAGATTACAGACAACTAAGTCCGCAGATTCTCTCCCCATTGTCTATTCATTGATGAATTAAAACTTAAATTGCTAGCATTTTTAATTAATTAACAGTTAAACAGTTTAATCAACAGTTAAATTAGAATATTTAACTGTAAAATGAAATACAATTTATTAGTGTTTATTAGTGTTTTTTGTACAATAATGTCATTGAAGGCTTTGTAAGTCGCTGAAAGTTTTCTACAACCTAGAAATTTTCCTATTTACTTGTTAGGCCTAAAGCTTTTGTTCTTATTTTTCAGTCATTCTGGTATCGGTTGCTTTTATAGATAAATAGTGGCCGAGCAGTATGGCATGGTAAATAGCCAAAATTAGACAGACATGTAAATAATATACCATAAAAGATGATACACTGCTTCCTTGTCGCAGATCGCAAAATTGTAAAATCAATAATGTGCACTATATTCCGGAAAATGCTGTAGATATAATGCTTACACAGTAGGTTTCCGCACGAGCAGGGACCCACCTGTTGATACTTTGCTGTGATTTTTTTCTTGTGGTTTAAAGTTAAGAACAGTTTATAAACTGATAGAATTATTTATGCCCCTAACCTGAGCGAGAAAGACCAAACTGGATCTGCTGAGAAAGAAGCCCGAGCATGTAAGCAAGGAGGCCAGGTGGAAGAAGGGGTCAGCTCGCTCCTAGAGGCTCATAAACACGCACACGCGATGTTAAATTAATTTAGCATGATCCGCTACTAACGATGACCATGTCAGACAACGTAACTGTGCGTAAGCACTGCTCCGGCAGGCCAAGCGAGAGGTCCAGGCCTCACAGGAATTTTATAGTCCATGGATTTTTCCTGTAATTTGACACAGTAGTTGGTTAGAGACCTAAAAGGAGAGATTGACACTTTTGACGCATTAAAATGGCTGAACAGGCTAATTTCTGGTATCGGAAAAGAAAGACAGACAAAGAGTGAATCCAAAATCAATTTGTATTCAATAAGACTGAAGGTCGAAACATTCCCTTTGTTTTAGGTGTGGTTCAGTTTTGCTAATTAAATAAATACGTATGTAGAGAGAACGGGGGTAAGATAATTCTGATGCGTCTGTTAACCTGGGGGATATTAAAAGAAACACAGTGTGCCAAAAGATTTATCAGTCAATCAAGAAATGGACAGCTCCGTTATAAGAACTGAAAAACAGAATATCCCCGTGAAACAAGAGCGGTAAGACAGGAGATATAATGAAATATAATAAGAAAATACTGAAAAGTGCCAAGCGAGAAGTTCATCGGTGTGCAAAATGCAAAATGTGTATGGTTTGTAGCGGGGTTTCTTTTGGAAGGTAATGGTACATTTTCTACATGTTTAAGAGTGACAGGCTGTTTATTGAGCCTCTGAGGAGTTGAAGTGGAGAGTGGATGAGGTTTGGAAGCGGTGGAGTTGGAGGCGGAAGCCGAGGGGAGCCTGCGAATAGGTGCTTACAGAGAACAAGGAAGAGGCGCACTCCGTGAAGTTTTCTTAAGTCTTTTTGCAAACGAAAGTTTGAAAATACAGGGAGTTTCACCGAATGGAATTTCTTATAACAGCAGGGTTTTTCTTTTTTTTGTAAGCGGTTTGTACATTCTCAGTACACGGTCAGCTTTGTTTATGATGTCCTCATATTGTCCATATAAGCCCTATTGGCAAAATGTCTGCTGTGACTGCGGCGAGTCACATTTGTATTAAGAATTGCCACTGCCTTTGCGCACTGTGTCTAGCTGAGTATATAATATGACACTGTATATGAAACTCGCTCAGGTCATTTTATTATTATTATTCATGAAGATAATGTTTACTAAAATATTTTTATCCACCAATCCTAATAGAATCGCCTACATTGGCCATGTCCTAATTTAAGTTGAACGCAAACAATTCGCGCTTCTGAAAAACTCGCGACCAGTAATGTTTGTCACGTGGTTAATCTGCTGTTTGTCACCGAGACGCAAGTGATTCACCTCCTGTTGTCCGTGTTTCATGTGCTTCTCTGACCTCTATCCTCTCCCTGCAGTGCTGCTTTCAGCCACCAGAGTGCGCCTTGAGGAGTATGTGCTTTAAGGACCCTCAGGCAACTACCTGAGGGATGGGATTACCTTCAGCATTCTATCAGTACAAAATGGATTCCAATATTAAATGTACTCAGTGAAAGGTTACACTTGCATGTTCTTTTATACATCTGACAGCTTTGATCACGTAATCCTTCTATAATCTCTTAAATAAAAGTGTTTTGTTCATAAATAGGGCCTAATACTGTGGGGCCAGGGCTTCTCATGTACAAGGTAAAATGGGCATTTAACTCGTACGAACACCAGAAAGAAAAGCCATCTGGGAAAATATCGTCTAGAATGTGCCGTTTCTCCGTGTCGGAGATGCCCGCTTGTTAGAACTGGATATTACTTAATGATGTGCTGTGTCAGTATATCGTCATAAATAT
>JAODKL010000039.1:15708118-15732358 GCA_026780765.1 Petrocephalus schoutedeni
GTCCCAGCCACTGGTGAGTGTGGAGCTTTGCGAGCAGTAATCGGCGAGGGCTGTTTCACACCTACAGAGCTCCCCTACTACCAAAGTTTTGTCCTGTATTCTGTTGTTTCCATGAGGAAAGATATTTTTCCAAACTCTGGTTTGATATCTTGAAGCTACCCCAAAAACAGGCCGTCTGTCTAATTAAATGAACAGCCATATTAATTACATATATGAAGAATGGCATCCTTTCAAGTAAGTGACTCTCTGGAAAAATAGTTACTATGTTAAAAAAAAGTTTAAATTTTTTTTAAGAATATGAAATTGGTCCCAAAAATGCCTTGTAGTGAGTTGACATCTCATCTTGGATTATTCCCTGCTTAGTGCCTGTAGCTTCCTGAATAGTCTCCAGGCCCCCGCAACCCTGAATAGGACAAGCAGTTACAGAAAATGGATGGATGGTCCCCAAAAATCCCGCAGAACACAGTTATATCCATTGTGACAGTAACAGCAGTATTGCTAGGCATTAAGTAACAGCTGTGCACCTTGTTTTGCCGGTCCTATCATCTGGCTACTCTGCACATGTCTGTCACACAGACCCTTCATAGGATTCACACCATTTCAAGTGAGTTTACTGCAGGACAGAATGGGTGTACAGAACCCCAGTGTCAGCTGGAAATCTCATTGCTCTGAACAGAACGGGTGCACAGAACCCAAGTGTCAGCTGGGAATCTCATTGCTCTGAACAGAATGGGTGCACAGAACCCAAGTGTCAGCGGGGGATCTCATTGCTCTGAACAGAACGGGTGCACAGAACCTAAGTGTCAGCTGGGAATCTCATTGCTCTGAACAGAATGGGTGCACAGAACCCAAGTGTCAGCTGGGAATCTCATTGCTCTGAACAGAACGGGTGCACAGAACCTAAGTGTCAGCTGGGAAGTTCACCGTTCTGAACAGAAGAGGTGTACAGAACCCAGGCGTCAGCTGGGAATTTCATTGTTTTGGAAAGAACAGGTACACAGAACCCTAGTGTCAGCTGGGAATCTCATTCATTTGGAAAGAACAGGTGCACAGAACCTTAGTGCCAAGTGGGAATGTGATTGTTCTGAACAGAACGGGTGCACAGAACCCAAGCGTCAGCTGGGAATCTCATTGTTCTGAAGAGAACGGGTGTATAGAACCTAAGTGTCAGCTGGGAATTTCACCGTTCTGAACAGAAAGGGTGCACAGAACCCAGGCATCAGCTAGGAATTTCATTGTTTTGGAAATAACAGGTACACAGAACCCTAGTGTCAGCTGGGAATCTCATTGTTCTGAACAGAATGTGTGCAGAGAACCTTAGTGTCAGCTGCTAATCTCATTTTTCTGATCTCAGCCATATTCTTTGTCTCGCCGTAATTCTACTGATTATATGGCCTTTCCTGTAGGGCGGGCCTGTGCTCAGAGCTGGTCCTACAATGAAATTATTTACCTGTCAGTTATGCAGCATTAGTGACCTTGGCTCACTGAAGCAAAACATCTCTTAAAGATTGCTCAATACCATGTGACTGGCAGCTTTCTGTCTGACAGCTCCTGGTCCCAGGAAGAAATGTCCACACTCCTTAAAATAGTGCAAGGCATTCACTTTTTATCTCTCAGCACATGCACATGTGAATTTCCACCAGATCAACATGCGACTGCCGACTCGAGCTGGATGATCGCCCCCGGAGCTCGCATCTTCACATGAAACTCGTCGCAGAACCCAGCACCAGCTGTGCGCCAGCCAGACAAAATGCGACATGCCACCCAGCATGTGCTGTACCTTAAAGGAATCATTTTCCCCCCTACCAACCCAAAATATATTTCTGTTTATTTTTGATCACTGGGATCTCTTTCCTTATTCCGGGGTTTTCATGCGTGTAACAGCCAAAATCGCGCCGTCTGTCGCAGTTCAAGGTTCATCTCCGGCACACCGAGGAGCTGCGGCAGCGCATCAACACGCCCGTGCTCCATCGGCGGCTGTCAGCGCCGCATCCCCCACCAGCGCATCGCCATTCGCTCCGAGTCAGCGCCAGGATTACTTCCTCCTTTGTTTCACGCTCTATCCTCTCCTCCTTCACTGGATTTGTGGTTGCCAACAAATCCTTTCCAAGATACTTGACATTACAGTCGTCTTCTGTCTCCAGTAATCATCTTTTTCCTCTTCACATCGACACATGTTTTTTAAATGATCTTTTTCTTTTTTAGCATTGCCCTTTTAACATCAATGACTGGCACTAGGAGGTTAACGCACAGCCTAATATGCGCTCGGCCTCCATTAATGCAGCACCATTCCTTTGCTCGTCCTCTAGAATCTGTGATTCTCCACACAATAACTCAGTGGAGCCTCTGGACTGATAAAAGCACATTGACTCGAAAACATTAAACATTCAGGCAATGGAGAGGAACATATTGATCTGGAAAATCTTGGGCAAAGCGCAGAAAGTCTTGAGACAGAGCATATTAGAACAAGGTGGCGATGGTAAAAAGCCGGGAACCGTTTGCCTCAAACTGTCCACTTAATAAACTTCCTAGACACGACATTTTTTACTTTTTATCTCTGAGAAAAGTCAATAGGTATTAAATGTCTGGAGGGACGAGAAGGCAGTGACTCTTGAATGAAGCAGGACTCACAGAGGCAGAGGCGTCAATGAGCAGTGAAGCAGACTGGGCTTTACTCTCACTTTCTGAAATGGAGATGCAAGTGAATCCCAACACTGTACAAATTCCAGCTCCTTAAAGCCACTGTGAGGTTTTGTCCACTTCTATAGATACTGGTTCATGGTTAATTGTTCCTTAAACACTGCCAATTGACACTACAATTGACATTTTGCATTATGCATAATATTATGAGATGTAGCATCAATATTTATATTATATTGTGTTATTATTATTAGTATAGTATATTTTTCTTATATGTACTATATATTGTATGTACCTTTTACATGTTGGAAGCTTGATTTAAAACATGTATCATAATTACATAATTATCCCTGAATACATCATTGTATTGATTCAGTTTGTGTTTAAATGTGCTTAACGTTTTGAATTTTAAAGGTTATTTTGTGGAATCCTGATGGACTTTGACTATGACCACAGTTTACACCTTGCTTTTATTAAAGCAGACTAATCTCCCTTCTTCATAATGCTAGCATGCCGGGGGGGGTAGGGCAGCCAGGCAACCTTGGACCCCCGGAGGTTTTTTTTTCTCCTTACTCTGGAGTTTTTGTTTCCTCTCCATTTTCTTCTGCCGTTCTTTCGTCTCGTCTTTCCGTTTTCCTGTCTCGTGCACCCTTTTGTATACATGGAGGATTGCCACACACTCTTGTCAAGTGCCTTGGGGTGACTGTGTCATGAAAGGTGCTATTTAAAATTAAACTGAAATTAACTGAATGTATCCACCCATGTACCACTTTGTTATAAGTGTTTGATATTGCATCAGAGGGTACTTCTTTAATCTGAATATCTAATTCCATTCCTAAAATGATTTTTAAGAAATATGGACACTGAAGCGGGAGCATTAGGGTTTAGCTAAAACGCCACATGCACTCATGGTTTGGTCAGCAGCTATCATCTAATCATTGAATCTAAATTGACTGGTTTCTCAGAGGAGCAGTGCTGGTGTACAGGACACATAACCGGACCATTGGTCATAAAAGGAGTTACATGAGGCTTCATAGACCTGAATTATGAATTGTATTAAGATCCTGAAAAGCTCCAAATATATAGCTGCACAGCTGTAATGAAGTGTTCCTCTGCTTATCACTGCAGCCATTAAAAAATGTACCTCTGGCTACCCCTGCTACTGTCAACAAACAGTCCTCTGGCTATCACTGCAGCTGTGAACAAATGCTCCTATGGCTATCACAACCTCCGTAAACAAACGTTTCTTTGGCTATTACTGCAGCTGTACACAAACAATCCCCTGGGTATCACTGCAGCGGTAAAGAATTCTTCCTCTGGCTATCACTGCAGCTGCAAATAAATGCTCCTCTGGCTATCATGGCTACTGTAAACAGATGTTCTTCTGGCTATCACTGCAGATGTAAACAAACAATCCTCTGGCCAGCACTGCAGTTGTAAACAAAGATTTATTTGCCAATGCAGCTGTGAATATCCTCCTGTCTGCCACTGCCATTTTGAAAGGTAGTTTCAGCCTTCATCCCTGCGGGTAGCAGTGTGTGGATGACTTTCAGAGATGCTGCTAACGATACATACAAGTGCTGAGGAATGAAACGAAGCATCACTTGCCTCTCAGAGCCATGGTGATCAAACCGCATTTGGCAAAATGTGTCACAAGATGGTTTCGGGTGACGGCCATCTGTATGGAAAGCTTACCGTTTGTGCAGCTCCAGGTGTCACTCAGGGTTGTGTTCAGTACTAAGTAACCGATGAACTGAAGGTTTGTTCACCTTAATGTGAGTTGTCTTTATGTCTGATATAAAACTGCATAACAACAACATGTCATCAGTGTCAGTGAGATGGATTTTGCATTTTTACTAGGGCTGTCAATCGATTAAAAAACATTAACTAATTGATTAAAAATCACAATTAAAAACTTGTTTTTCTTCTTAAGACTAAAGCTTGTTATAATGCATATTTAAATCTAAAATCAATTACCAAATTAATGTAGTATAATCAAAAAGGATGTATATTTCAGACACCAATGTTTAATAGCATCGTTAAAGACAGAACTACACACAGAAGTAGGCAGTTGCAGAAAAAAAAAATATAGAGGTGTAAAAATGACATGTGTCTCTCAATCAGGTATAAAAGTGCAAAAAGTGCAAAGTGCAAAAAACGTGCAGGTTTTAAAAGAAACGGCTTAATCTGGAGTAATAATGCTTCTTTCAGACTGCACATCATCCAGACTACTTGTCAGTAGTAGTAAATTGAGCTTAGTAACCTCAATCTTTTTTCGGAAACAATACTTTCTTCCAACGATTTAAAATTACGAAACTGTGCAGTGATATAGGCGCTCACGCTACACGCAAGGCAAGTAAAAACATTAGGAGGCGTGAGGAAAGGTAAGACTTCTGAGTCACAAATCCTTTCCACTTTCCGGATCCAGGTTTCCAATAATTTTTTTTTCAACACAGCTTTTCTTTTGTTTCTGATAAGCGTTTGTCTCTGCATAATCCTTATTTCAAACAGGCTTACAGCGCACCAAAATGAACGGCACGTAGACTGCCGGTGTATTCGGTTCCGCCCCATAATGCACTGGGAAATAACATCGGATGCCCCGTTAAGCACTGCATGCGGCATCCGTGTTACAGGTCAGCCCCCACACGGGAAGTAAACAAAACACAGCTGCGTTAATTGTGTTAATTTATGCATTAAATGTTAATAATGCATTAAATAATCCAAATTAATCGCGGCGATTAACACGTTAATTTTGTTATGTATCACAAAGGCGGATTTCTTTCTTAGCCGAATAACAGATTTTAGGCAGGCCAGTTTAAATCTTAGTTCACTTACATTTAGGCCAGGCTACCTTAAATCTGACAAGTTAAATGGCTCAGGAAGCTATTTGACTGTGATAAAGGCCCTTGGTCACACATTTGTTTTTGACTTTTGTTTTTCTCATACATATGAGGTTACCTGCAGGCATAGGCATGCAGTTATACTGCCAGTGGCATTTTGACCCATTGCTGCTTATAGAGATTGACACCTTCTACCTTAAGAACATCTTGAAGAGCGCTTATGCCCACTGCACCTTGGCAGTGCTGCCCGCGCACCCATGCTTATCTGCCCCATCATGTTTCCCTTACAATGTGCCCTTTGTGTGACCCCACTTAAGACCGTGACCCCTGGCTGTCCTTACACAGTGTGACGCCCATCAGCTGTCTCATCACTGGCACGAAGCCGCCTCTGTGCTCTTTGTCATTCAGAGGTTTGATCGGAAAATTCACAGCTAATATCACACCCAACTCCCCATTCTTTACATATCAGGGCGTTCTCTGTACTGTACCGGCATGCTGTGCTACGCCAATAACTGCAAAATGAACCAGCAAACCGCTCTTTTAAATAATAACGAACATTAATGACCTTGTGCTTGAGGTGCTCTGTGTATATCTGCTAATATGAAACTATGAGAGCATGTAAATACAGAAAAATAAAGTATTTCAGAAATCAAAAGAACATGTACTAATTGTTTCAAAGTCAGGAATATTGATGCCTCTAACCTATTTGGACTTGACAAGGATTGAGGTGCCTGTAACAGAATACTTCACTCAGGATCAGGACTCACCCACCACTTAATCTAGGCCTTAGGACCCTTAGAATCAGTTATAGTGTTAAGCCCAAAAGCACATACTGTACTGAATAAATAAAGACACAATAAGTAAAATGGAAAGTTTACAAGTCAAGGGAAAGTACCACATTATTATTGCCATTTGAAACATAAATATTAAAACAGGTTCTGTCCTTTCATGTCCTTCTTACACAGAAGCAGGAAGACAGGGGTCTTGTTTCATCATTGTTCACACATGTAAATATGCATGTTGCGCTTGAGTGGGTTGGATGCTGCACTTTTAACATGGCAAGAGCATAAACAAAGCCCATTGATCAAGCCGATTGCCACAAACACAGAGGACATGTCAGCGCTGTTAATCTGCACCCACACTCCATCTCACCATAACCAGGAAACATCAGATAATGCCATCTTGCAGCTGTTTAATGACAAGTTGAATTTTCGTGAAATCTGACCATGCCTCAGGCTTCCAAATTCCTTAACCACCAACACATCATATGACCTCCAGTTTTGTTTGAAGAAGGAGGCTCCACTTGTTACAACAAAATCAAAACTTTATTAAGAAGGAACACTGAGGCAGGCAGAAGATCACATCACAAAGTGCACACACATCTCCATTAACATGTATGCCATTTGGCAGACGCCCTTAGCCAGAGCAACTTGCCCATGTGGCCAGGTCTTCTGCCTCTGGCTCTCATCTTTGGCAGGTGAGCCTCCAAGTGCCCAGTACTGACCGCGCTGGAGCCACAGACTTCGAGGTACGTAGCAGAGGGGACTAAGCAGGATTCAAGGGCTGAGCTGAGAAGGGTTTAGCCAATGATGGGGTAGGGGAATGAATGAAGAACAGGAGAGAAGCAAACAGGAACCAGAGAAGAGGCTGAAAGCCGAAGCCAGCACAAATCAGACAAATCCAGGTAGAACCAACCGGAACCAGAACACCAGGCCGAGAGGCTAGCCCACCAAGCCTGAGCGAGAAGTGTAGGTGGGCGTGGCAGATGACAACTAGTACTGTGTCATATCTGTGCCAGCAATAAGCACTGCTTTGTTTAACGCTGAGTACAGTACAAAAGCAGCATGCTCACATTCCTGGGCTGAGCCTCAGCAGAGTCATTTATTTTAAATATGAGCCTAGAAGCTGCCCGCCTCAGATTCCTTAAATCGTAGAGTTACACTACTGTCATCGCTCTGCCATCACCCGCTTGATGGCTTCTCCCCGAGTCTCCTCACACCAGCCTGTTAACATCCGGCTTCCCAAACAACTGACACATTATGCTGTTTGTATTAAAGCGTGTACCCGGGTAGCAAAATGAGTTTATCTAACAAAGAGCCCTTTGATGACAATGCAACGCTCTGCTGCCATTAATATCACAATAGCTGCTGTTTTCCAGCTCATATATACCTCAGCCCCACGTGTAAAGATCGGATCACATATTAGATTCACACACCCCCCCATCAGCACGGCTTGTAGTCGCCCGCAGGGAGAGAGCACAGGACCCGTCTGTGATGTGTGGCGTCTGTAATGCGGGTTACTGGCCGGCTTTTGGCGAGTCGGTGTTGTGTTTCGGCACTGAGATTAGCGACCTGCCCCCCTCCCCGTGCCCCGCTCCCCGTGGTGCCCTCCGCCACATATCTGGCAGCCTCCTGCCGCCATGACGGGAAGCTGCAGTCCCGAAGACGGGGGAGCACGGCATGGTGCCCCCTCGCCTTTAATGCGTGCAGCGCAGACCCGGGGGGTGCCGAGTTTGCCACCCGCCTCCTCTACGGCGAGCGGCTTACCAATGCGCACCTCCTGCTTCGAACCAAGGCCGCGGATGGGGAGCGTTTTCATAAGCTGCAACCGCGGCGGTGACAAGACGGCTTACAAATTCATCGCGGGAAGAAGCGGCAGCACTGGGCGAGGGGGGGGGTGGGGGGTGAAGTGGTTTCCATGGCAACGCGGCAGTCTCACAGCTACGGGGAACCCACATCAACATTGCTCGCTGCAAACAGCCCAGGCATCAGAAGGAAAGCCTTTTTCAGGAAGAATAAAGCTGGTCTAATATTAACACATCCTTATCTATAGAAACGGATGTTTGCAGTGTTGGAATAAAACGAAATAGACAAACAGAGCATAGGGGTCATATGCCTGTGACTCGCTGAAAATGTCAGGATTTAGCAGCAAGGTACGCCAGATAATTGGGCTGACAATGGAGGTGAGAGGGAACCTCTGATCACCGTGTAACTGATTATGTTGCGCTGAGTCAGCAATGCATTAGCCCGTTAGCCTCACTGACGTCCTGCATCGCTCCTTCACCCCAATGTTAGCTTAACGTTTGTAACCGCGGTCAGCTAATAATAAGACAACTACGCTTTTATTGTCCGTGCCGTAAAGCCAGCTGCCACAGACAGGAGACCGTGATCCATACGCCGTGCCATGACAGAACAAATAAATTCAGTTCCTTGGCTCCTTATTTTGTCGTGGCCTCCATATGTGTCTTACTCATTAGTGCCACCCTGACAGACAGGATGTCCGCCGCATTCACTCAAACCTCGCAGCTGCACTGTCAGACCTCGGGAAATCAGGTGGACCCTCTCTTTAAGATCCTCCTTCAGCCGGGGTGACATCTTTCCGCAGCTGTGTTGTGTGTTAAATCAAAGGCCCTCAGTCATCTTCTCCGCCTACTCCGTTCTAAAGCCACAAAGCATAAAGTTTGCACTAAATTTGAAGAAATGAATTTCTTTGTGGTTTGTATCTATGTGATGCTTTTACATTGGCAAAGCACTTTTGCATTCATAGAGTTTAAACATGGCTGCTTTTGATAGTCGGTCTGGGATTATGGACCATCAGCATATCACATGCCATGTGCTGAGTGGTCCAGTGGGTTTGGATGTTGTATCTGTGATCGGAAGGTTGTTGGTTTAAATTGCAGAGTCACTACAGTTGCTGTGAGGCCCTTAAGCAAAACCAATAACCACAGGCTGGCTGACCCTCCTTTTTCAAATGTACATTGCTGTAGATAAAAGTGTCTCCTCATAGATGGTCTAGACCCTAATTACATTGGCTTCAGCCCACCTGAAAAGTAATAATTCTAAAACCATTTAGAGATGTGCCCTGTATTTCGGACCCCCCCATCCCCCATTCCGCTCAACAAACCTCATCTTGGGAAACTCTGGGCGGGGGGGGGGGTCCCTTTTTCTTTAGGGAGCTGAGCCCCCCAAAGGATTAAGTGCTAGGGTCATGGAGAGTAAAGGTGTCCCATTGGCATGTGAATGGCCAGTGCTTTTCAAAACGTATCATTCGTACAATTTTAGAGAGGATGCGGGGCATACCACATATCCACAGTTTACATATGACTACACCACACGTGTAGGGGCGCATGCACACCGCTGCTCACGCGCAAGACGTCCGCAAGCCAGTGCTTTTCTGAATTAGGAGCCCGCTGAACCCAACGCTGCTTCAAAGCGGGGAGCTCGCGGAGGCCCAGCGTCTGGCACAGGAACTGAAGCACTGACTATTTTCAAGTTACAACCCACAATTGACCTTGATGGTATTGATTTTATCCGCACTTCGGGGATACAGTTGTGTGAATAATATAAATATGAAGCTACAAAGGAATAACAACAGCAAAGCACGTCCTTCAGAGGCGGGTGCCCAGCGATGAGGCGGCAGCCCACCACACGTCTGCGGAATAGGCCAACCTGGAGCCCCCTTTGTGATGGGGGGCTATAAGCAGACAGCCCCCGCCTTATTGTTAATGTAGCGATGCGTCTTAGCGGGCCTTCCTGACACAGCGCAGACAGATGGGCAAATGTCTGGTGGTGTGGGAATGCGAGCCGCCGAGAGAGGCTTTCATTAGGAAGGTATTAATATGCAGGGCAGGCCGGGGCAGGGGCAGAAGGCCCACGCCGCCTGACTGTAAGCGCTTTAATAATACAAATTACTGCCTCCGCCCGCATCAAACGCTCAGGTGGCGGCAACGGCATCCTGCCACCCGCGCGCGGGCCTGTGCCCTCCCATCGCCTTCCGCCGCACCCTCCTTTGTCAGCCCTGAGCTGGCGATGGGGCTGCTGTGGGGAGCCAGACAAAGAGCTGTGGCCATGGGAGCAGAGCATCATGGGAAGCCGGCACCGCCTTTCATGTGGCCATGAGAGCGGAGTATCATGGGAAGCCGGCACCACCTTTCTTGTGGCGATATTGATACTGAATGTTGGCTGGAGGAGACTTCTCCATGAGGAAATGAAATATACAAGATAGACAGATAGCCAGAAAGACAGACCAAGAGACAGACTGATGATCAATAGAAAGATAGATAGATAGATAGATAGATATAGATAGAATATCACTAGCCATATCAAAAATGTACACCAAAAATATTCTTAATATTTGAAGTGCCATGCTTGAAATTCACTCTATTGATGTTGTGTGTGATTTTAATTTGCTTATTTGTTCATGTATTTGGAGTACCCGTTTTATTTATTTGAAGATATTCAATGTGGGTAATCTGTGCCCCCTGGGTGTGTCATCCTGCTGGAACCTTGCAGTGGCTCCCAGCACCCTCCTGATCCCCTGAATCTCTGGCTTTAAGGTAAGTGCCTCACTGACATGCCCCCCCCTATGGAACCCTAGCGGCACTTCATCGCCATCAGCCCGATATCAGATGGGGGCGCCGATGCTCGTCCTCAGCGGCGGCACTGAGAACCAGCGCAGTCCCACTGAGCCCCTGGTGCCGGTCCCTGTCCTGGCCTTGCGATCAAGCACGTGTTGAGTAGTGGCGCATTAGGGCAGTCCGGAACAGCGCCAAGCGTGGGGGGGAGCTGGCAGAGCCCCAGCCATCACAATTAGTAATTCAAGTAATTTTCCAGAAAAGCCCGCAGCCAGACGGGGGGCCTGCTGTGTGTGCGGCCCACCCCTGCCCGGGCTGCCCATTAATATGCATGCCCGCGCTAATGAGCGGAGCGGGCCCAGGTGAACCGCCGGCCCCACTACCCATCATGCCCCACACCTCGCACTTCCATGGTCATTATTGTTAAAAAAAAAAAAACCTCCATGTCAGATCTTTCCCCCACAAATCGATGACTGATTTCTGTTCTTTCAAGGCCGTCTTCAGTGAGAGGCAGGGGCTCGCTCCGGTCATTCCCGATCCGTATCGGAGGAGACGCGTGGGCTTAAAACCCCTGGCGTCTCTCACGTGAGGCGCGATTCCACGGCATGGGCGGAAACGGCAGGCGGACGCCGCGGGTGAGACGGTCGCACGGGGGAGTTCATCACGATCGCCATCATATCTGTGTGGGGGGTTTCTCTCATCCACAGCAAAATGAACGAAAGGAAATTCAGTGGAGGGGGGCAGCTGGTGAGAATGACAGGGCGAGACACACTGGTGACGGGTGATGGATTTCCACATGCAGTTGAGGCCCGCTTATTGTTACCAGGAAACGCCCCTAGCCCCTGACACTGTTCTACCTCCCATTATCCTCCTAGTTTCCTCTTGTTTCCCTCCATTTTCCCTCCGGTTTCCCTCTTATTTTCCTCTTGTTTTTTTTTCCATTTTCCCTCTGGTTTCCTTCCCATAACCCCCCCCCCCCCCAAACAAAAAAGCTTATCACCATATCCCAGCCCTTTGAGTGGCACCGGGCATGGAGTCCATTGGAGACAGCCCAAGATTACCCTCCAAAGGCTATTTAGACTGTCACCTGCCCTGCCCCCCTCCCCCCATCCAGCCAAAATGTTGCGGTTGGCATGTGCGGCCCGGCACTGTGAACTTAGCACCGTTTAGATGCGTGCGGAAGAGCCGCTCGGCTCGCCGGCGCGCGGCGCACACCGCGGGCTCCCTGTGTCAGAACAGCATATTTAACATTTCAGGGAGAGGAGATGGCTTATTGTCAGAGAGGGAGAGCCACAGCACTCCCTGGAGACGCCTCCCATTAATTGTCAAGCGCAAGAGCCCTCAGGGCGTCACCAGGGAAGTGCATTAAATGCAGAGAGGGGCTCGACAGCCGCCCTGCTGAAGAAGCATCTAAACAGCGGAAACTCTTCAGAGAGCATGGCTCTCTCTACCAGCATCTGCAGATTAAATCCTTCCTGCCCCTTCCCCCCTACTCCCTCGGATCACACTTCATGTACACAGATTGTGTTCTTCCTACTTAAATAGCATTAAGACTCTAAAACACAATTGCTGATAGTAGGTATGTATATACATCCCTGTTCTAACCGAATGCATAAGTAGTAACACCATGTGGTAAATGCGTTTTTATTCTTAAACGAGCAGTTTTTGATTGCGTGGCCTGTTGTTCTCGCTCTGGGCTGTGAACACACTCAGCCACTAGAGGGGGCACGTGTAATGCAGAATGCCATGCTCCAGAATTCATGCACCACTCATTTAACACAAACCACAGGCGATGCGGATCGATATATGGGCAGTAAGAACCCGCCACATTTATTTTCATTTATGAAATATGGTAGAGTATTTTCTCTCTGTAGAAGGTCGGTGATTTGTGATGTAATAAAAAATACGACTGCTGCAATCAAGTGCCGTTATGACACTGGCCTATGTGTGTCTGTCTGTGCTTTCAGTCGGGCGTGACAAAGATCCTGTCGGTGTCTCTGTGCCATTATAATACACATCACCACTCAGCAGACAGTTACCCGAGATGATCGTATGACATAATGCTAAACTAACTGGCTTCAATCTCCAAAATACATCAGTGTGACCATAAGGCTGGCAAACCCGTCACAGGTTGGGCTTTGCCTTTTGGGGGAAGAGGCTTCTTAAGGTTTCCCTCACGTACATCTTCCCGTCATAAATTAAACACAGGCATTGTTATTCTTGGGTAAATAAACATGGGAGACGACCAGCTCGAGCTGGAAGTTCACTTTCTTGTGTTTCTTCCAGGAAGAGCAGTCGCCCTTTCCGCTTGTGCTGTCTCAGCGCTTCGGCGATCCCCAGAGCGCGCGGCGTCACTGCGGCGGCCCCGCGTGACAGGCCGGGCTTTGCGCGCCTCGCGCTGCTTTAAATACCCGCTCTCTGGCGGGCCTCGCGCTGCAGCACGCTTCGGGCGCTCGCTAACCCGTGCAAAGCCCGGATTCCGGTACGCTCGCGGGAGGTGAGCCGGACTTGTTGCAAGTGATGGGAAAGGTTGCTTTTGAAATATATTCCATTATTGAATACATGTTATTTGTAACGTATTATTACTCCAAGTTAGAACCACCGTCTAAACATTTTAAATTACTTTACAAACTTGACCATAAATAAAATGCGTATGGAAGTAATAAATAAATGCAATTTCCTAGTTACTTTAAAATGGATTTTACATTGAAAGGCATTTAGTTTATAACAACTGAAAATCAGTTAACATTCAACTGCACATTAAAGTGCATCAATCATTCAAGCACAAGTAGAATAACAACTGAAAACAGGAACATAATGCTTTTAGAATAGCTGTTTACTCTGTAGCCTGAAACTGACTGCCAGTAAGATGAGCTTGGATTGCACTATGTTTTCTTTTTTTTATTTGCTTAAATGTGAAAATATTAGTGGAATTAAAACTATTGCGTTGTGCACGCTCGGTCACTTCCATTTCGATCCAGTTCGATCTCTTTTGTTGCTACGTGTTTTTTTTTAACGCCGGGGGCGTGGCTTACATTTCCAAATAAAATATTAACGCATAAATATTGAATATCATGAATTGAAACTTAAGAAAATGTACAGTGAAATTTAAAGTAATCTCGTCTAGAGTAGTCTGCAGATTTTTTGAAAATTATTTTGGCAACGTCAATTTGTATGATAACTGTAACGAATACAATTACTCAGTATTGTGTAATTCGAATACATAACGCTGTTACATGTATTCCCTTACCCCGTAACCCAGCTTTCTGCCTTACGTAGATGCCTAAGACTTACTCTTAGAGGAGTGTATGGTAATGGCAGTTTGACATTTCTCAGGCTTTGTGAGACAACAAGCCATATGTAGGTCTGTAGGTGTTACATTTCTTTCCTGTGTCCCAGGCCTCAGTGTAGCGTCTGCAGGTATTGAGATGCATTTTGTAACTTGCCATTTGAAATAAAGAAGGGCTGTGTTCCACAGCCGTGTCATGAACACGCCTTACCGTTATGCTGTTACTACACCGTTGCTACACTCAGTACATCACCGTTCAGCATCCCGGCTCATGCTCAGTGGCAGATGGGCTCTGCTCTAGGCCACATTCAGTAACAGCAAGGGTGCCCTCTCACTCTCCGCCTGGAAACACACAGGAGCCTTGGGGCGGGGGCAGGTCTTTGGTGCCACATTCACTCGGAGCACCCAACATCAATCTTCAGCCGAAAGATCCTAGGACAACATTCCCAGACCCCAAACTCTACCCCCTTATTTCCTCTGTGGGCTCTCCACACCATTTTACCCAAAGAATAAGGTCACAATGTCATTACTTTGTTAATGAATTATTATGGTTTTTATTTCCTGTACAGATATAAATGTTAATGTACACATACATATAATTAGGTTTATAGCCAGGGATTGTCAACCTGTCCATACATGCACACGTCTGGCAAGACTTATCTCTGTCCGTGGTAAAGTACGAAAGTCGTCACAAAAAGCTAACTGTTGGTGGGATAATTTTGCCTCCCACTGCATCTTATGGATGGGTTGTATTTTGTAGCTGCATAAATGGCAGGGCAGGTATGTGAAAACTGTGGGGGGACACAACAGGACAGGTCTTCTGAAGGCTACCCGGCAGTCTGGCAACTCTCTCTAACTCTTTTGGCATACGCAAAGCCAGCAGAAAACCCTCCTTATAAATATTTTGCCTCGCTGTCACAAACAATAACAGTGGCAGGGTTTGGGAATCACTCATTCATGAGTAAGTCGGTAGATCAGCCTATAATAGCTCGAAACCTCAAGTTCCACACTTCCCCACACTGTCGTCCCCCTATAAGACCTCATCAAACCAAGAATAAATAGAACGTTTTAATAACCGAAGGTTAGGGAACAGCGTCATTTTCATTAATAAATGTCTTTGCAGACTAAAGAACATTATTCTCACACACAAATGTGGCATGGACCTGCCAGGCGGTTGATGGACAGCCTTGGATTGAAAGAGGAGACCCCAAGACCTCAAATCCAGTGGTTTCTCTAAGGAGTTCTTTTAAGTTCATTATGTCCCCACATTCCACAGGTTCGTCTTAATCAATAGTCCCCCTGAGGTCTCAGTGATCACTTTGAAAATGTTTACGAAGTGGATGCATCGCTCCATTTCAGGGTTAACGATCCCGTACCTTTAATTAGCTCCGGCTTAGCGGCTGTGTGTTGACGTAAATATAGATGTAGCAGTGAGCAGGAGCGGGGAGGCTACCACAAGATTAAAAACCACTTGTTTCTTTTTGACTTGTCACCACAATAAAGTTGGCGGAGACTCCTGGGAGATGTGCGTAAAGTAGATCGCCCAGGGCTATGTTAGACGAGGCACCGATAAGTGATATGAAAGGTCTCTAATTAAGCACTTAGCATTTCAAGGCCGCTATCACCGCTAGTCCGCGGACTGAGCTGGCGGACCGTCACCACTGATAGGCCGGCGCGATGACTAACATGAGTTGAGTCGAGTCTTTTGTACTGCAGGCGAGGAGCCCTGAGGCACCAGCTGATCCGGTGACCCCCTCGGATTCCCCTTCCCCGCCGAAAGCAGCCGCAGATCGGATGTGACAACTTTGCAGAAGGGAAAGTTTTTTTTTTTTTCCAGTGCCGTAAGGCTGACTGGAGAGGGTGGGTTTCCCGGACCGATGGCAGAGTTGGGCTCGCCACGTGACCAACCGTCTGGTTTTGGTGGGAAAATGTCAGGGCCACACCCTATTCCTGAGGTGCTGCTTTCGTTAGTTTCCCTCCGTTTAACTCGTGTTTAACTCATGTTAACGAGGCGCGTCCGCACACTCTCTGCAAATCTCACACCATAAATCGGGACTTTAACTCTGATTATTACGGTGAAGTATTGGAGAAGACGGGCCTTTGTGCAAAGACATGAGCGAATGCTGCAAACACGACGCTAACGCGGCGCGAGATTCCTGAGAAAGCCTCCGGTCCTTCTTTTCCAAACACAGCCTCACGTATTTCCTCATCTTAATGGCACAAAGAGGGCAAAACGAAGCTCTGGCAGACATGATAAACACCCCGTTTCCTCTGACAGATGGGCTGCACCATCGCCCACCTACTCTCGTTCCTTAACTTGCCCTTTTTCTCTATTCAAAGCAAAAACAGTTTTTTTTTCCAAATTGGTGTTATTGGAAGTCGTAGAGGATCGTCTCCAGGTTCAGAGAAAACACTGCTTCCCGTCTCTCCTGGGTAATTCCTGCATGCACTTGCCCTGAAACAGTAACTGATAATGCAGCTTTTAAATGCAAATGCAGCCGTTTCAGATGGAGGAAAGTCTGCGTTTCTTAATATATCCAGGAAACACAAACAGTAGGTCTTCGCCAAAGGCTTATTAACGCAGCTGAGTGGCTGAGCGGCACCCTGGTCGCTCATCCCGGATTGAAATCGCTTGAACTTAAAGTTAATGCATGTAAAGGATGCAGCAAGGGGCGCTGGCAGTGGTGGGCAGTGCGGGCAGGGAGCTGACCTCAGTGGGCAAGTTTAAGATCCAAAATGGCAGCCATTTCCATACTCTGGCTGGCTGCCATGGAAACCAGCCTAGACTGGTGGTGGAACGGAAATGGACCAGAAGGACTGGGCACCTGAATGACCATGAAGCTGAATAGCTAATTAGCCACTGAAGGAGCCTGCAGGTGGCTCAGGGTATCATGCCAGCTACTGTGGACAGTCAGGGGCAGGCTTGTTGTTTGTCAGAGGTGAATATCAAAACTAGCTAGCAGATTGGCAGAACATGCCTTTATTTCTCTGTCTATTTAATATTTAGTGTAGTGACTGTTTGTGGGCGGGAGGGGGGAGGACTTACTTCGGGGGTCCCACACAAATAGTTCGAGTAGTGATAAATATTGCTTGCTGTGGATGTTAGCCACATTAGGAGGCCTCTGCTTGTGCTGTTTTCATGTCTACGTTCTGCCAGGACGTCCCATTTCCTGCCACTCTGGTAGAGGATCTCTGCCACAAAGAGACGTACGAGGTGTCTAAAATCAGCAGGAGGAGGGTGGGTGGCTTGTGAAAGGCTGGTGTTTCCCCTTCCTCTCGAGGCACACATGTGGAAAATTGAGGCCGTGGCGTCTGTGCAATTGATACTGGTCTAATATGGGCAGGACAGTAAAACGGCAAGGATGCTACACAGCAGAAGGGGCCTGAACAGGGGTGGGAGGGGGGCGAATAGGCCAATTTGTCAAACCCGCGGCGCATCCTCAATAAATGTATTGGGAGAGCTGGGGCAATTTTTCACGTGTGTTTTACGGTTATTGGGAAATGTCCATTTCCACAGTATCCTATCAGAGCCCAAAATGGCCCTCAGCTAAATGCTCCTGCACTTATTTGAAGTCTATTAACACCTTGGCCGGTTTTATTAGGCTCTAACGCAGGGATGTGGTGACATGCCTGTCTCCACTGCTTCTAAGGTGTAAAATTGGTGATGTCTCTGAAAGTGTTATGGTCTTATTTCTAGACATGCTGCAGTAATATTACATAATTGCTTCGTGTGAGATCTGCACAACCCGTGATACAAAGAAATCATTAAAAAAAAAAAAAAACAGCATAACACAAGTACAGCTAAGATGTCAATTTATTTCAACAAATATTCAACCTTCCGTTTTTTTGGCTTTAAATAAAACATTAGAAATTTACTATGCATTATTAAGTACTAGAATTTTTTTTGTACCAGCTGAGTTGATGTTGGCAGTAATGATGTTCATAAATGCAGTTAGTTTTACAAATTCACCAGATGTTTGTTTTTTTGTGTTTAATATTAGGATAGTTTCCATTGGCGTGCCTTACATTAATTTTTCCTGATGAATGTGGCAGATTTCAAAGAAATATTACCAAGCACAAACACCACAATAAATGTTTCATTTCATCACAATTTGCGTCTGCACTTTTACATGTTACTCATGTTCATATGATCAATACACCTTTTTGTGTTGTTAGCAGTCAGTATATTTCATAATGAACAACAATACTGCTTAGTGTTTCAAGCAGGTTTTAAACTGTACTGATTCCAGGTGGCTCCACAGAATCATTGAGTTTACAAAGAGGCCATAGAGTACAAATGTGATTTTACAAACTAGTAATCTGCGTGCTAACAAGTGAACCCTTTCTGGCTGCATGTGGACAATGGAATATCTCGTCCAGCCAAAGGGGCGGTCTTACCTCTGCTGGATGCTGATTGGTTTGGCTTTTAATCCAGAAGGCCAATGAGAAAGCTTGGTTTACAGGGGGCTCCTTCCAGGTCGCCCAGCCCACTGAGGACCCAATCTGTGCTGAGCTGGTGTTGTTAAAGGTTGAATATTAATAGTGTGCACATCAGGGTCTCACAGTGGCAGCAAGTGACCATCTGCAGTATGGAGTGTTTGCAAAATAGGCTGCCCTAGTGCTATCACAATGTAATAAAATATATTCATGCTAATAATGATAATAATGCTTCAGTTACAAAAGTTAGCAACACACTGATGACATATATATTGTAATAACTATTCATGGGTTTCGGTGACAACCAATCTGTGATGAGCATAATGCATTTTTAAGGTTTTTCTATGTAGGTTGATGTCCTCGTTCCTGCAGACGGTTGGCATCATACTTCATTCACTTAATGCAGATTTTAATGAGTGAAGGCCTTCAGAACATCACCAAGTGTGTTTTGACACAAACAAATCAAGCAAGGCAGACAGAAAACATGAGATGGCAACGAGCAACCAGCGACTCCCAGAAACCTTTGCTTCAGAAAGCGCAGCACGCGGCCCTGACGCCAGCCTGCACGGAAGATGGCTGGCAGACGTGGGCTTTAGCACTCAAAAGGAGAGCCGTGGAGAACCGAATTAAATGAACGAGCTACAAAAACGAGCCGATGGTGGAACCCGATCCGGCAAACTCGTGCAATGAGGGGGTGGGAGAAGCTTCCGGGCTCTTTGAGCAGATGGAGTGCAGAGACATCCTTCTCTCCTGTGAAAAGATGGAAGCTGACATGTCAATGCAGCTCTTTGTCAGTAACGCGAGTCTGCAAGAAGAGAGCCGAGTTAAAAATTTAATCTGTAAAGCTATTTAGAGAATGGATAGACCCTAGCGGTCTCCCTTATGAATTAGCAGAACAAGCAGTGGAGGAGTTCTGGAAAAAGCCGTAGCAGCCAGCAGCACGAAACTAAGTTCAACTGACAGAATCAGTTTGGCAAATGAGCTTTAAAGTGCAGGCTGCTCCTGTGCTGCTTTTCCTAAATAGTCTTTAATTTAAGAGGCTCTCAGTGCACAGTGGATGTGCTGCCTCCATACTGCAGACCCGGCGTCCGGCCAGCAGCTCCTGAGACCCGTTACTTCTTCTTTTCATTATTTTCGCCAAAGATGCTCAGTGGATGGATGGGAGTCGGCGGCGACACTCTGGATCCACGCTGGGGGGGGGGGGGGGGAATTGGAAATGCAGAACAGATTGGTGGCTATCGAAAAGGCTCAGCCGCACGGCACTGGTCGGCATCGGCCCCACTGGGGTGATAATGCCATGGCGGAGGGATGGTGGGATGCCGGCCACTTATAACCAGAATGGCAGCCTGTCCATCACATTAAAGCTGCTTGCGATGTTCCTCACAAGAGGATAGAAGCAGTTTAGCAGTGAAAGGGGGAGAGGGCCACTCTGGCTGGCAGGAAGCAGGCTTGGGGTGTTTCTGACCACCCATGCTTATGTCATCGCTGATTCCCTGTTGTAAATCACAGAAATTACATCACCTGTTATTATTATCTATCCAGGCATTGTCCTGCGCCTCAGACAATCCATCCCCCTCTCCAGGCACTTCACTCATGCTGTCTATCCCCCCTTTTCTAGGGCAGCTGGCTCGCATCCTCTCCTCCTCTTCTGCGGCAGCCCGGTGGCCGTATCGCGCCGGCGCGGGGGGTGGAAGAGGCCCCCGGTACGCGCGATGGCCTGGGAGCGGCGATGCGGGGCGAGCGGGCAGGCCAGACGCCGCAGCGTCGCACATCTAATTAGCAGCTGTTCCGCGCGGGAAACAGGTGCAGGAGCGAGGCCAGGCGGGGCCCGGCGCCTGGCAATTAGCGGCGGCCCAGAGAAAGGGCCAGGAACTGGGAGGAATTTCAAATGGGGCTCCACTGGGGACACGGCGCTGGGGACATGGTGCCGGCCTCAAAGGCGCAGTCACCTGAGATCTTAGGCATGCTAATGCAAATTATGCAAGCTTTCAAACAACACGGGCGCATAATGAGGTGGGTTCTGGGCCGGGCCAGGCAGCAGGACGGAGGAGGCGATTTCGGCAACCCCCGTGCCCTCGCTGAGCCATGACTCTCCCCGCACACTCCTTTCGAGCCCAAACTAATGCAAAAGCAGGGAGCCAGCCGGGCTGGAACAGCGGGGAGGAGCATCCATTCTTCAGGCGGACGGTAACGAACGTCTCCACGGCTGTATGGCGGGATTTGCTAACGAGTCTGCTGCTTGTATCCCGCGCACTCTGGCGCAGGAACCGTTAGCATCGGCCTCAGCATCGATTTTGGTGATATAAGAGGAACACCTCAGACCGGCACACAGCAGGGCCTCTGGGCTCGGAACAAAATTCCCGGAGCAAAGACAAACCGTCTTCATAGGGAAACATGAAGTGAGGGACCAGAGCTTGGTTCCTTCCTTCCTTTACCAGCACCATTCCTTTGCTTTTTACCTGTTAAAATCTGGTTTATTTGTTGCTCCTCTTACAGCAAAAGCTCCACTTCAGGGTTCTGCAAGTTTCCTACACACTGGTCGGCCCAAAACACACATTTCGTTGTTCAGTTGGCTGTGTGATAAAACCACTGGAATATTGTTTCGATTTCAGGGGTTCAGTGAAAATGCTTTAGTGTGCTACCACATTAATCACCTGTGTTAGTAAGGGCTAGGATTTAATAGTAACAAAATAAGAAAAACATAATGCTCATTCCTTATGCTAGTATCGTATATGTAAAATTATAAATTTATTGGGATAATTTATGTGTGTCCATGTGGGATTTGTGTATAAATGTGGTTGCGTGTGTGTATGTGTGTGTGAGTCTATCTGAGTGACTATCTGAGTGGATGGGCTGTCATAATTTTTATGGAATCAGGTGCTGTCTGAGAAACTCTGGATGAGGAGAGTCATCATTCTGATGGAATCAGGCGCCATAAGAGTGACTCTGGATGGGGAGAATCATCATTCTGATGGAATCAGGCACCATAAGAGTGACTCTGGATGGGCAGAGTCATCATTCTGATGGAATCAGTTGCTGTCTCGCACTCCTGATCTAGACCAACCTCCCTCCCTAATTGAGTCCTTCCTTGCTCCTTCTGTGTGTCCTCCTGGAGCAATGTGGTCTCCTTGGCGACGCGTGGCGTCTGGGGGGGTCTGACCTTCAACACCCTGCCTCAGGCATCAACTGCCACTCGGCTTGACCCCTTAGAAGAGAACCCCCCCAGCGCGGCGTTGAGGGGGGGACTTCGGACACGCCGCTGACTCCACGTCGAAAACTCTCACATGTAGCCCATTGTCTGCAGCCACCATTAAAACGTTAATCCTGCTGGAGCATTTTGCTTTCAAATCTTCTGACTCAAAGGTCACATTTACACCGCCTAGGGTCCCCATTTATCATTTTAATGATTGTTTTTGCCGCTTCTTTGCAACGATGTTCCGCAGCTGGTCTTGAATTAACATCACCACAAGCGTTTTAATAACAAACTCTGGCTGAAATCCACTTCCAGCCACATACACTCTGCACATCAGCGATGCTGGCTAGCTGACCAGGGGAAAGAGCTCACAGGAAGTCTGCGTGGTTCCAGAATGCGGCGCTATGCTGTTTCACCTTCACTTTGTGGGTCCTGTGCCCCACATCACTTAATTTTGAGCCCTGGGCCTTAGCAGGGTCAGTCAGTGGTGGGGGGGGGAGTGAGTGTAAGGAAGCTCATGGGGGAGGCAGGGCATGATGGGAAGGCATGCAGTTACACTGCCATTATCTCAGTATAACTATGTCAAAAGAACCTAAAAATGAACAGTGTAAATCTGACTACAGCACAAGGGGTTAAATGTGTGTATCGAATGCTGAGTTTAAAAATACAAAAAAATAATGCAAATAATAAAATTTTTTTTTTATAATTATTTAAATCTGTGAGTGCATTGGCTTTTATGCTTGCTCATTCCTACATTCCTATATACATATATACATATATATATATATATATATAAGAACATAAGAAATTTACAAACGATAGGAGGCCATTCGGCCCATCCAGCTCGTTAGGGGAGAACTCAACTAATAGCTCAGAATTGTTAAAATCTCAACTCCAGTTTGATATGTTCTCCCACTAATTTCCAAATATGGCTACGAGTTCTCTTATTTTAACTAAAGTTGAAGTAACTATTTAATTGGACAGCATCCAGACCTGTTAGAATCTTATATATTTGGATAATGTCCCCCCTTAGTCTCCTTTGCTCAAGGCTGAATAGATTGCACTCAACTAACCTTTCCTCGTAAGACATTCCTTTTAGCCCAGGAATCATTTTTGTAGCCCTGCATTGAACCCTTTCTAAGGCAGCAATCTTTTTAAGGTAAGGTGACCAGAACTGCACACAATTTTCTAGGTGGGGTCTCACCAAGGAATGGTAAAGTTTTAACATTACCTACCTTGACTTAAACTCCACACACCTGGAGATGTAACCCAATATCCTATTAGCCTTTGTAATTGCTTCTCCACACTGGCGAGAGTAGGACATGGAAGCATCAACATTTACACCAAGGTCTCTTTCACTATCAGCTTCCTGTATTTCCGTGGCACCCATAAAATACTTGTATCTTATATTTTTGTTCCCTATATGGATTACCTTGCACTTGTCACTAATTTCATCAAGATCCCATTGTGGCCTCTGTGCTCCTGTTACAGTATCCGCTACACCACCCACCTTGGTGTCGTCTGCAAATTTGACCAATTTTCTGTTTATACTGGTGTCAATGTCGTTTACATAAACTAGGAATAATAGTGGCCCCAAAATTGAACGCTGTGGTACCCCAATATGAACGCAGGCCCACCGAGACATTGTGCCCCTAATAACTACTCGCTGCTTCCTATCTGTTAACCAGTTATCAATCCCTGTCACTTTGAACTTAAGTAGGAGCCTCTTGTGGGGGGCAACATCAAAAGCCTTTTGGAAATCTAAGTAGATGACATCATAGGCCTTCCTATCATCAACTTCCTGAGCAGCTTCCTCAAAAAACTCCAGCAGATTTGTTAAACAGGATCTACCTTTCCTAAATCCATGCTGGCTATCCCTCAAAATGTTATTTGAGTCCAGGTAATCTACCATTTTCTCTTTGATTAGAGCCTCCATAACTTTACCAGTTATGCACATTAGACTAATCTGCCTATAATTTGATAGACTACTTCTATCCCCTTTTTTGAATGTGGGTGTTATGTTGGCATGCTTCCAATCAGAAGGTACCATACCAGCTGATAAGGGTTTCTGGAAAAGCAAATTTAGAGGTCGACAAATGATATCCCTCATCTCTTTTAAAACCATAGGTAAAATGCACCTCAGCTTCAGTTATACATATGTCATTTAAAGATGAAGCTGGATTAGGAATGATTGTTGGTAAGTTATCCATGTTTTCTACAGTGAATACCCGTGCAAAACAACCATTAAACTCATTACTATATCGATTTAATTTTCAATTGTAAAGCCCTCACTATTTTGCAGATTAGTCACTTCAGGTTTTAGAACTCTTTTGGAGTTGAAATACTGGAAGAAACTTTTCTTGTTATCCTTAGCATCTAATGCCACCTTCCTTTCGGCCTTCCTCTTATAGTGTCTAATATTATTTTTCAACTCATCCTGTAGACTTAGATACTCCTGTTTTGTTCCGACATCATTAGTTATTTTCCA
>JAODKL010000039.1:15732458-15765226 GCA_026780765.1 Petrocephalus schoutedeni
TAGCTTCATTTTCATACCATTAAAGTCAGCCTTCCTAACATTGTATATCTTGATTTTGGACTTTGCTTTAAGGACACAAAAATTGACCTCCAGTTTAACAATGTTGTGATCACTGCTGCCATGTGGATCTAAAACCTCAAGCTTTCCAATCTTATCATGGTTATTAGAGAGCACAAGATCAAGTATGGCTTCTCCTCTGGTAGGGGATTTAACAAACTGGATAAAAAAGCACTCCTGTACCAATTCCACCATCTCCAGTTCCTGTACAGTAGACTCAGAGACTATGTCCCATTGAATCCCAGGTAAATTAAAATCACCCATAACCACCACATAATTTTTATTACTCATTAGCCAGAAGTCATTGTATAGTTCTGCTTTCCTCCACAAATTCATTAGGTACTCTATAACAAACACCGATAATTAGGCTATTTCAGTTTTTAGCCTCTAGTTTTACCCATATCGCATCTGTAGCTGTACTTTTGTCAGTGAGCTCCCTAGCCTGCAAGGTTTCTTTTATGTATACTGCCAGACCACCTCCCTTCCTGCCTACCCAGTCCCTACTAAACATTTTGAAATTTGAAATCTCTCATTTCGATGCTGGTCATCCTGCTGGCCAATTTCACTCTATGATTTTGTATGCGGTGTTTTTGTACATTAAGGCAAAGTCTTTCAGAAAAATGGCCACCTGACGTCAAAACACTGGCTACCGTCTCCCAGAACCTGCTCACTTATCCACACACGTATCTCCCCGTCGTGTCTCTCATATGCGCTGCTCAGTACCAGCTCACTTATTCACGCAAGTATCCCCCTGTCATGGCTCCCATACACGCTGCTCAGAACCTGCTCACTTATTGCGTCTCCCATATCCACCACTCTGAACCACAAAGGCGCTTTGCCGTGTGTTCAGGGCACCCACTGACCATTTAATTGCCACAATTTGGATTATTTGCACTCCTTTCATGGCTTCTGGCCAGTCCGCGTCACACCGGATACACTGACCAAGCCTGAATATTCCAGCCAGGAAAAGCAGGGAAAAAGATCCTTATAATAATTGCCCACAATAAGCACATAACGGTCACCTCCAGAATACATATGTAACCCCGTGTTCTCTATGAACTTGTCGGTTTTCCAACAAGCTGCAGTGTCGGGAGGGGTACCGCTACATCAAAGCGGCGACTGACACCCAGAGCGGCGAGGCTCCTCGCCCAGCACGGCCCCGTCTGCGCTGACTGGCAGATGTGAGCGTCGGCTCACCTGGAGATATTACCCTCCTTCTGACAGGCCCGGTGTGCGGGGGAGGGGAAGGGGCGCCGCAGAGCCGGGCCAGCTGTGCGGCTCAGGCGGTCCGGAATCCTTTTGTTCTGTGGACCTGTTCTGCTCGGGGCTGATGCGGCCCACCTCACCCCACCATCCCTCTCTCTGTCTCTCCCTCTCTCTTTTTTGATGCAACTCGCCCGCAACCCAGAGTTCACCGGTACGATTTTAGCTGGGTCTGGCCAACGGCAGAGGACCACTGGCCACCTTTCCGTGTGGCAGGAGCCAGGGGGACACATGGGACCCCCAGGGGACCCCCCACCCCACCCCACCCCAAGTTCAGTCCACATAAGCTGCCCCCCAAAACCGTGGCGAAGGGCTGAATTTCAACCACAATTGAACTTCGTAAGACAACATTAACATTACATCCAGATCAGAAAATGGGCTTTTTTAAAGTCAATCAAGCGGCACGCCATCTCAACAAGCATACCATAACATCCAAAACAATGGAATGTGATGAATGTCGTATTCATGGTCACTTATCGAGATTGCTCTGGATCATTCCATTCATGGGATTCAAATAACACTTTCAGTTTCGCAAGGACACGTCTGCTTTCCTTCCCAGCAAGACTTAAACTTTCTCTTTACGCTTCCTCGCCTCACTTCACAGAAGGTGCGGGACGCGGCGTGGAGACCGGCCTCCCAGATGGAGTTAGGGCAACCATCCTCCCTCAGAAGTCCAAGATCAAGGCTACTTATAAAGATCGAGAGAAGTCAGCCACCAAAAGCCCGAGCCTTTGATAGCTGACAGGTACAGACGCCCACAGAAGCATGAAAAGGAATGGAATATGATATGCCTGACAGGATACATCTTCTGTTTGTTTGGTCTGGACCGGCACTGCTACAGGCTTCTGTAGAGCAGCAGATCCTGCCAAGCTCACTGAACGTTATCCCAGCACAACCAGGCACCTTCTGAAGGGTAACACCCATCCGCAGGTACGGACTGACAGGTGTCTTGTCCAATCAAAGCGGGCGCACGTAAGAAACGCCCCCCCCCCCCCCCCCCCCCCACACACACACACCCTCCCCAACAAAAGGAAGACGACCATTTCCTTGAGAGCGGAAGCTCCAGGGTACGTTTACGATGAATCCCTTTCACCTTCAGTCACTCATCGATTCCCGTGAGCGGCATGTCATCAGTACCGAGCGGCGGCGCGTAACGGAAACACACGCCTATGTCGTCCCAATTAATCACATCCCTAAGCAGCGGAGGACACGGATTCGGCAGGTTCCCGTTCCCCACGGTGGACAGAAGCAAGACTTTCTGGTGACACCGCTGCTCTGTCCACTAATCCCCTCATAGGAAGCCCCTCCTCTCTTAAGCCCCATGCTTTCGAACCCTGGCCCACTAGTGAGGCCTGCCCTCTAATCTCCAGGCAAGGTGTTCCACCCTTTCTGACCGGGAATGGCACCCCCACACCCCCCCCCCTGCCAAAAGATGAACCCAACTGGGTAGCAGGATGAATTGTACTCATGAATTTTTTTAAACTGCCCTCTTTTGACACAGAAAGTGACGAGCGCAGGAGTGCAGGTAAAAATAGGAGCTGTCTAGCGCTGTGGAGTGGGCGGGTTTGAAAGTTTACACCCCGGAAGAGGGTAAACACTCCCGTGTAGCAGTTTAACATTCATGCAGCTGCAACGAGCGGCAGATTTTGTCACTCTTGACAGGTATGTACTTTAGGAACAAGCCCCGTTTGGCTTTGATCACCAGCTGCTCCAGTCAGAGGCAGTATCTGGCTTTAAGAGGCATGTCTAATGTGTTCTGCCAGGGTAAAGATAGCAACAAACAGAGATCTGTGATTCAGGCGGTGACGCGGCTGGTACTGAGAGGGTCTCTGCTCAGAATCATCAGGAATGCAGTAATTCGTGCGGATTTCAAACGCGAAAATCGCACTAACTTGCCATGAAGAAATGTTCTGTTCCTATTTTTATGACGTTGATCGCTATTTTCCTGCAAGCGGAGTTCGGCTGAAAACACTCTCGCCTTTAACTAATGTCATTTTACGGTCTTCATTGCTTTTAAATAATATGAAAAGTGTGTTGTGGAAAAAAAGTTATTGTGAGAGGTAGAGAAGGAAGGAGGAGTAGACAGCAGGAAGGAGGGAAAGGAACAGATTTGTGAAATACAACCCATCAGTTTCTCACGGTTTGAAACAAATATCACGGGACAAAAACTGATAAGCCATGTAGCACGGACCCGTTTGAGAGTTAGCCCACAAGACCAGGGTGCAAATGCGAATTAAGAGGCATTCACATTTATGACTGAGGAAGGACGCACTTAAGCGATGCCATCACTAACAGGGGTAGGAGGCTAACTCTGAACACTTTGATGAAGCATCCTGAATTATGAGTTTTGTATTTATGTATTAGCACATGTATCGAGGATCCCTATTTCATCCAAATTGATGACATTCCACCGACATTACATTCACTTTTACAAGTCATGGCCCCTTGGGCAGTCAGGCACTGATTCTGCATTCAAAGGAGCTCAACTCAGGTCACTTGTCCGAAAGGCACACATGACACTGAAACTGAGAAGCTTAATTGATTTGCTCACAGTGAAAATTTTATTAATTATTACTTTCCTTCAAAGTTGTTAGGAGTAGTGAATGTGTGCATGTTTTTGGGAAATTTAAATTTGTTTTCAATTAAAAAATTAATGGAAATCAGGAAGTGTTCCTTGGATAGAACTACACATATTCATCTACCTTCACATTACCTGCAAATAATGTAGATTCCTGTTCAGCAGTAGTTTTTGTGTTTTAAAAAGTTATAGTTATTTAGTTATAGCATTTCCACTTCCACTAAAAATAAAACTAATTAAATCTATACTTAATATCATCTTTGGTAATATAATAATAATAATAAAAAATAAAATAATAATAATAATACTGTCATGTGAAATCCTTGTGTGCCACGCCCCCTTGTTCCCCACGTGCGTTTCCCTAATCATGCCCAGCTGCCCCGTGTTTTGTCCTTGATTTTGTTCCCTATTTAGTTGATCTGTGTCCTTCTCCCATCGTCGGTTATTGAATGTATTGAATGTGTATCAATGTATGTGTATGTTGGTACTCATCATTGATGGTTGTTGCCGCTACCTGTTCCTGTTCCGTCCTGTTCATCGGAATAAACGTCCTTTTCGAATACAGCCTGCATCATGGGTCGTCGATCCCGCAAACAACATGACAAATACATGTTCAGATAAAAAAAAATCACCTGATATATGTGATGAGTGACAGATTAATCCCTAAAAATTGCTCAGTTAAGGAGATGAAAAAATGCTTAATTTTTCAGATAAAGAGCTAAACAGGAAGCTCTCAACTTATATAAAACTGACTGAAGTAAATCTGGACTTAAGTGAAAAGTATAATATTACTAGTATATTTCTGATTATGGGTTTTTGCCATAAGATGTTTTGAATGGTATGGCAAGCAGCTCTATTACTCACATATACTTGCAATGTTGAGATAAATGAATATACTCAAAAACATACTTCAAGGAAAGTTAGACACCACAACCACTGTATTCCAGTGTCAATAGGGTGTCAGCAAACGAACCAGAGGTGGGAGTGGAGATGGGTCTCCAACCCACAGCTTCTCTAACACAAGCTCACCCACCCGCCCCCCCATCCCCCGAGGCAAAGTGTCTGAAAGGAATCTTATTTATTACGCGAGAAAGAGCTTGCTGCTAAATAGCGTTTACCTTCAGGAACAGTCTGGGTAGATTATTTAGCCTTGAAATATGTGATTTATACATCAACCTTGGTTTAAAAAGCAAACCAGAACAATATCCTCCTGAAACCAAGCAAGACACACAATAAAAGATCTTATTTAGGTTTATATAATACTGCATGAGTGTTTTGGGTGAGAAATCCTGTAACAAAAGAAAATCTCAATTCTTATTTTGTCTATTTTATTTAATATCCATTGCAGCGAACTGTAGGTCTCCAGTATAGAAATAAAACTGTCACATCACTTTACTAATAGGCCACACACATGCAGCCATGACCCCTCTGAGCCGAATTTCTTGCTTAACTGGGTAACTTTAAGGAAGCCAAGTTTATACGGACTTTTTCTTCATTCACTTACAGCCCAGACTACCTTAAAACTGACAAGTTATGTGGCTCAGCAAGTAATCCTGCCTCGTGTTTTAAGCCCTTTCCTTCAATCTCCCATGGTATGTCCACCGATGATGCAGTGACATTGGGAAAGGCACTATATATAAATTAATTTCATTGAACCGGATGGAAGGACAGATCCTGTGCACAGAGTCAGCTTGTTTGAAGAAGATGAAGCAGGACAAATGGAGGGGCAAACCGCCCGCCTCCGGAATCCCACCTACTAGCGCTCAAATACCGGGATTAGCTCCAGGATTTGTTCCTCAAACCCAGGACACGGATGCTGAACTTTAAGTCATTAGCCTTTTAATTTGAGTCATCCACATAGGCCGGGGCTGGATCCCAAGCCCGCCGCGATCAATCGCCGCTGACTCGCCGCTCTGCTGGAAAACGGGGACCTCTGACAATGAAGATGTGGAGGAAGACAGGAACTGAGTCAGCAGCATGTATTTCATGAAAAAGATTACCTGAAGATGAGTTTTAACTAAGTTATATGAGGAGTTTTGCTGTACATGTGAAATGTTAATTTAGCTATTGTTTTTATCCTCACCTCCGCTCTCTTGGCTTAGAGAGAGTCTGCCTGCCATTCTAACTCTCCATAGGTACATCCAATTCTGTTTGAAGTTGCTGATCTGGGTTCAGCTCATAACATTCAGACTTGCTTCACCTGCAAGATCAATAAAGACCTGTTCAAAGCTAGATTGGCTTCATAGAGCCTCAGATTTTTATTAATTTATAGAAACTTCTTGAAACTTTCTCTAAAGGGAGACTAAAAACTTCATGCAACAGAAAGACTGTATGGGAATTATTAATGCTTGGTAGAATTTGGCAACAGCCGCGTAAATTTCAGAAACACCAGCCAGAATGCATGTGCAAATATGGACATTTAAATGACAGAATTAAATGACATAGAATCAAATGCTCCTGAATATGTCTCTTGCAAATTACAAATGAATCCACCATAAAATATTATCTTCTCCACCGTTCATTACTGTTGAAGTTTTGAATAAAGCAGTCATATTCTAAGTTAATATCCACTGTTAGCAATTAGGCCATTTTACTTCTGCCTGTGACTTCAGTAATATTATGCCTTACGGCCATGTCTAGATTTTTCCGTCTTATGTGATAATATGTCATGTTTATAGCTCTTACATACTCATATTTGATTTATTACCTTTTTTGCACTATGACTAATGAGGAACAATAATTCATGTCAGTGCATAACCCATGCATTGTAGAGCTAAGATGACAACAAACAGACTTTGACTTGAAATTGTGTTTTAAACCTGATTTGTTTTAATATGAGGAATATAGCAATGTACAAGTCTCCTTCCGAAATCTTGCACTTGGGCTGTTTTGCCACAGTTTATGAGTGACCAAGGCTTGAGTCCATGGAAACTTCTTTGCCAAATACATATTTTGTACCGTGAGATTCTGAGTTGCCCAAAGTTGCCACCTATTCCCAGCATGCCAATGACATGCAGCAGGAATGCATTTTAAACAGATTACATACATAGTTATATGTATATCACATGTACACCACCTGCTCAGTTATTTATGTGTCTTAATCTATTCAATTTCACACAGCCTTATTTCTACTGTGCATTTTGTCTTGTTTGTCTTGTTCAATTATAGCAGTGACTTTATGTTGCAGTCACACCACAATTCTGCACAGGAACTGCTGTGCCTTTAAGAAAGAACCAAGAGACAGGCCAAAATTTCTAGAAATTCAGGAGCTGTGCTCGTTTCATCCCAGGGTCCCAACGTGACAATGTATTCCCTTTTGCTGGTGAACTCTGTCTTCTAGTGGTCTTTGAGGCCCACAATTCCTTGCTGCCACATTTCCCTCTGAAGTTGTTTCCCATCTGGAAGAGGTGACCCCAAGGTTGAAGCCCTCTCTACCAAGCTCAGTACACTCAGCACAATATCCAGCACTGAAATCACACCCTGGGTCGACTTTCGCTTTTCGAATCTGCGCTGGTTCTCTTTCCCTTAAGTCAGTATTTCATTATCCGTCATTAATGCTTAGTGCTGGCTTCCCTTCCAAAGTACCCTTAGTGAATGTTACCCTCATTGACGGGGATTTATATTTTAGCCGCGTTCACCCAAACTGCGTCGACCGCCACTCATTGGGCAGAGAACCAGTCAAACCACTGCGACTTCACCGGAGCCTTGATCCACTGGAGCGTGGACCTGAAACAGCTGGGGTTTAGCGAGGGGGCTACGCACTCCACTGGCCTCAGAATGCCACCTGCTGTGTGCTTCAGCTCACTGCCACACATGTAGCAGCAACAGGGATCCCACTAAGATGCACTTAATGCACTGATAATGCATGTTGCAAAGGAAATGTTTATGGAATCGCCGAGGTGGCTATGCCGTGGGCTGTAATGCATGATGTGTATTATACATGACACTTAATGTAGGTGCCATTCAGAGAAGCCGCTGCTGAATGCAGCATTGGACCCTCAGCTGATATCACCTGTACCACATGCACATATAAAAAAATTCCTTAGTACTGATGCCTTTCTTTGGAAATGCATTTGTGCGCATGCACTTAGCACGATGTCTGAATACGCAAGCTAAACCCATAATTTACCTTATACTTTATATGTTGTGTTTTTTGGTTACATATTTTTTTTGGTTATATGTCACGAATAGACATACGAGATGAATGTGTGGCATAAAGCGGATGCCATAAAGTATGCCATTAAACATACAACCAAGACAGAAGTAGAAAAAAACAAAGATTCAAAATAAAAAAAAACGGGACAAATAGAAAAAAATGTGCAAATAATAAACACGTAGACATGTAAATAAATAGAGACAGCTAGATGCAGCTTCCCTTGGCTTCACTGGGGCTGAGTCATTGTGCATTTTGCTGTTACAGTGTAACTCAAACACAGTTCAGGTGCCCAGTGTCCCTTTAAAAAGCTGCCCCTATTTCTGCATGCGCGTTCCCCCTCTCCCCCCGCCGTGCGGCACCGGCCCGTGAGCGTAGCCAAATGCAGGATTTTCCAGATAATTGACAAAGTGCTAAATGGCAGCTGGTCCCAGCATATCAGCCGGGGCCCCCCCCCCCCACACCCCCGCCCCACCGCCAGGAGCACTTAATGTCAGCCGGAGAGGTGCCGACAAAGCGTCCAGCACGCCGCCGTGCGCGCGCCGCCCCACTTGATGTTCCTTGGCTTCTCCTTGGTTTCCCCCAGGCACTTTCGCAGGAGTAAGGAGGATCTGCCGGCTCTTCGGGGAAACCTGGTGACATTTAGAAGCTGCTGCGGCCTGTCCTGCTAATATCCAAACTAATTAAAATCAAAACGCAGGCACAGGTGATTGCTTGCTGACGCCCGGCTGCTCAGCCTCGTGGCGTTGCTCTGTGTCCACGTCCTGGGGAGGTAGGTCTGCAACGGCATCCAGTGGCACCGAGAGCATGTAAATCAGCCGCTCGGGTGCCTTCGCTGGGGCCCGTCTTCCATTAACGACTCAGCGGTGAAGATGGCGGCAGATCCCCACGGTACAGTGAGCGCAGCCCCCTTCTGATTTAATCCACATCCATCTGCTCACAAGCCATGCTTCATGCTTCATGCTTCATTCTCTCAGACTCAGATATGATTTCTCAGATTTGAATATAATTTAATGAACAATGCTGATTTTTTTCCCCCAAGGGGGTCAGGGTTGTGATGGTACTCGCTTTCTCCACCACGTTCTGTAACCCAGATACCCGATGGAACAGGGAGGGAGGAGGCGCCGTCTCTCACCAGGTCAGAGACACGTTTCAGTAGTTGGTCAGTGATGGAGGGTTATAAAATCACTGGCCTCTCCACGATTGTGGAGATGAATTATTGACCATAACACGGTACCCCGATTCGATAATTCAAGAGATGCATACAGAGAGAAATGGAGTGACAATGATGGAGAGCTGTTCTGAATTATGGGTAATTAGGCTGAAACAAAGCCGTGATCACTAGTGATTTAATTTTGATTTATTCATGCTTGGATTTCCAGGTCAGACGTGATACATAACAATCACTAATGTTTTCAGTGAAGTTCAAAATATGCACTAACAATAAGACCAAATACAGCCGCACGGTTTACGGGGCAAATTCCTGCATTTGAAAAGTGCAGAGGTTTTGTCAGGCTAACAGCCAATGAGAGCGTCCGCATGTAAGAGTGACATAATTAGCACTCGCTCCCTGAACAAATGCAAAGTCCTGGCTCACCTCGGCTGTGTGGGTGGATATTTTCTTCACCCATCTGATTTGCTGCAGAGGTTGATTTGAGAGTTTGTCATGGTTGTTTTGACAGCCTGGTCAACCTAATCCAGAGATTTGGTCCCTACGGTTTGTCAATTATACTGCTAACCCAACAGCCAGAGCGAGACTAGAGGCAGCGATCTATCAGCCGCCAGCCCGGAATGTCAATGTAGCACCAGACTGCAGCCTCTCTCTCCCTCTCTCTCCCTCCCTCTCTCTCTCTCTCTCTCTCTTTCCTTCCATCCCGCTCTCTCTCTCCATCACAGGCTTCATTTAATTTATTAGGAAACGACAAGTTTCCGTGATACCCGAGAACCTAATGATAGTGGAAATTCCCTGTTAGTGCCACGCTTTTTAATGAGCGACTGTAGAACTGGGATTTGTGAGAAGGCTTTTAAATGGGCTAAAAAAAAACGCATCTTTAGACATACACATCAGGTTGAACTGTGGGGAAAATTAATAAGTGTGCAGCCGGAAAGGTTATTTAACATATCGACTTAATATTCTGGACATCTAAACTTTCTATAACAAGGGCGGAATGGAACTTTCAAAGATTCTGTCAAGATATGTTCGGGTTGGAGGCCTGACACACTAGCAGAGGGAATCTAGTAGCACATGCAAGATGGGTCCCTGGTGTAATCTGAAGAGCGGGGAGATCTGTCAGGGGCCAGAACTGTGACAGGGAAGACGGAGGACCAGTGGGCTCAGCCCAAATTGCTCCTGTCACTTGTTTTCACCTGTCTGCACCATGTGGGAGTTGCAAATGACAGTCTAGGTAAAGTATTCAAAGTTACAGGAAGTCAGACCAAGAATGCAACTGAATCCCAAGAAATTGAGGAGATATTGTGGAGAGCAAGTACTTAAAGGGCAAATTCCATGTATTTCATTAAATTGTTGAGCATCCTCACCTTACGCACACGTTGACGCGACCCGTTAGAAAGCTTCCGGAAATATACGCCACGTCCGCTGCCGTCCCCATCGTGAGAAATTTGCACTATAGGGATGCTCGTTTGGACTGGAGATGTGTGCGGAGGAGGACAATCCCGGAGAGCACCTGGCTGCCATGTGCGGCTAACATCGGGCCACAGGAAGCGGTTGTACTGTGCTACCTGCAGGTTCGGTGCGGAATCAATAATGAATGAATCAATAACCACAGAAGTGGCGCTACCATGCCCACAGATGGAGCAGGATGCCCATTGTTAGGGTATTATTATAATAAGTGGAGAGAAGGTCCCGAGGAGAGCAGGATGTAGGCAGGCTGCAGTGTCAGGGAGCCGAGCAGTAACGTCATGCAGTGGATGTGGGCAGCAGAGGGTGATTTACAGTGGATCACGGCATGGCACGGCGCCTCTTTAGACCCATACAGACACGTAAGATAAGAGACTGGAGACGCAGCCCAGAGGGTGATGCGCTTCAGCTCCAGCAAACGCACTTCCTGCGGCCGGGCTGCCTGCTGGCGCAGACATGCGGGGCTGGCCGAGTTTTGGGAGCATGGGGAAAACGCCGGCGCACTCACCGTGAACTCGGGCAAAGCTAGCGCGTGAAAAAGAGGCGAAGACAGTGCAGGGATGCGTTTAGTTCAGCGGGTAGCGTCGCGGGTCAGTTGAGGGAAAGCACACCCGCAGCGAGGCAGGCCGGCTCTGAAACGGTATTTCTCCGCTGTTTGATAAACTGTTGTTACAGCTCTAACCTTTTTTCATTATGTTTGGTAAGAAAGGGATCAATGTAACTTTGTGCGATTCACCATCTGAGCCTGCGGTTCTTTGTGCGAGCAGGTGGTTCTGGACCTTGCCTGGAGCAAAAGTCATTGAACAGTTATGGGTTCACACTACACCTCAGGCTAGAGCAACAACGCAGCAATTTGTGCCTATATGAAATTACGGTCTTTTATGAGAGGAAAACACTCCCCTCATATCATGAACAGAAATGCAAGCAAACGATGATGGGACACAGAGTTTTATACATAAGGTCATGTTTTGTGATATGTGCATTTATTATTTCATTATTGTAAAATATTAAATGATATACATTTGATATATGAAATAATATTCAGCTTTATTTGGTAATTAATATGACTACATCTTCGATTAAACTGAATCAAAATTAATCAGGATTCAATATTTGGGAGATGGAAAGATCTTGGAGATGTCACTGGCATATCTATAAAACCTGGCAGTAAGCTGGAGCTCCACAATGGATCCCAGATGGGGAGAAGAAACACGCTACAGTCCACCAGCGCTGATCCATCAGCCTAGATCTATTAGGCAGCTATGCTACCCGGTAAAAACCTGGATCTGCGAGGCAGCTAAGTTACCCAGAAAAGCCTGGATTTATGATGCAGTTGCGTAACCCGGTAGAGGCCAGATATACAAAGCAGCTTCAGTACCCAGTAAAAACCCGGATCTACAAGGCATCTGCATTTCGTGATAATGATCTATGACACAACTATGTTACCTGATAAGCCATCGATCTACGAGGCAGCTGTGTTACCCAGTAAAAGCACAGATCTATGACATAACTGCGTGACCCGGTAAAAGCCTGGATCTACGAGGTAGCTACATTACCCAATAAAAGCCCAGATAGATGAGGCAGCTGCATTACCTGGCAAAAGCCTGGATCTCTGAGGCAGCTATGTTGGCCAGTAAAAGCCAGCGCCAGTCCCCCATAGCTGCGACTTAATGTCCTCAGCGTTGTATCATAATTCACAAATCACTGGGAAAAAATTCATGCAAATTAATTGCCGATTCCTGTTTACCAATATTCAAACTCATAACATAATACAAAACACTCAGCCAACTATTACTGCTTATCACTTGTTATTTAATCACGAGGTATTTACACAACAATGTGTTAGAGAAAATATTCAGTCTGTAATATTAACCATACATATCAGGAATTAAGTAGCAGAATTGACTATATATTTAATAATCTTATTCAACTATTACTTGTTATTTATTATTTTTACTTTCGGAATTGATTTGAATATCTGTTTTATAACTGCTTTATAACTGGGTAGGACGGATGGGATGTAAGACCATCCCATGGCGGTTCATTCGACCATGAAAGGAAGCTAGAGCAGTCAGCAGAAACCTACGTGGCACTGGAAGAACACGCAAGCTCTAGACACGCAGTTCATGACAGGAAATCATGACACAGTCAGGTACCGCAGAGGTTATGACAGCCCCAACCGGGCCAATGCATCCTGCTGACAATCCAGCGTTCCAACAGTACTCCACAAAACTCCCTGCAAGCTCTGCTAGCTTAATAATTACGTTAAATCCGCTGCCTTTTCCTCGTTGTAGACGTCGAGATGTGGCATGTCACAGTCTGGCGGCAGACATACACACGCTCCAGCACAGTCGATTCCTTTCTTTTCCCCTGACAAATTTATGACTGCGGCTCAGAAGTGCAAATGCACCGGCCTTTTCCCATTATGCATTTCCAGAATCAGCACATTATCTTTTGTTTTAGCTCCTAAATGTTTGGAAATTCACTCCCAGTGATGCTGTGACAGGCTTTTTCAAATCGCCTCCAACCGAGCTGAAGGAAACGTTTGGGGCTCTATGAAAGGACGACGTCTGATTATTTAACCGCCTAACAGAGGCAGCTGGATTTCTAAATCGTGTGTTTCATGCAGCTACAGCAACTTGTTTGCGTTAGCGTTACATCGCCAAAGATGCATTTACAGTGTTAGATACTGTTAACAGCCAAAACAAGGGTGGAACATGTGGCAGAAACAAAAACCCTCCAGTAGTGCAGCTCAGTGTTGGGGACCAGACCAGACACAGACCAAAGACCAGACACAGCACTAATCTGTGACTCAATGGTGAGACAGCATTAATCTGTGATTCTGTGATGGGACACAGCATTAATCTGTGACTCAATGATGAGGTAGCATTAAGTTGTGAATCTGTGAATGATGGGATACAGCGTTAATGTGTACTTCAATGAGGGGACACAGCGTTCATCTGTGAGTCATTGATGGGACACAGTGTTCATCTGTGACTCAATGATGGGACACAGCGTTAATTTGTGACTCAATGATGGGACACAGCGTTAATTTGTGACTCAACAATGGGACACAACATTAATCTGTGACTCAATGACGGGACACAGCATTATCCTGTGACTCAATGATGGGACACAGCATTATCCTGTGACTCAATGATGGGACACAGCAGTAATCTATAATTCAATGATGGGACGCAGCGTTCATCTGTGACTCAATGATGGGACACAGCATTAATTTGTGACTCAATGATGAGACACAGCATTAATTTGTGACTCAATGATAAGACACAGCATTAATTTATGACTCAATGATGGGACACAGCATTCATCTGTGACTCACTGAAGGGACACAGCATTAATCTGTGACTCAATGAGATACAGCAGAGTGATTTCACCATTGGACCCCTGAGAAAGGGCCTTAACCCCCACTCATCTCAGGGCCTGCCTAATCCTGCTTTCTGTGCAGTGTGACTCAGTGACATTTTGCTGTGTTAATATGTGACTCAATGATAGGGCACAGCAGTAATGTGAGCCTGGACACAGCACTAAATAGTAACACAGTGACAGGATGCAACAATCACTGACATGGTGATAGAACATGCATTTTTGACGACTTTTTGAAATGTTCATTCTATCATTTCTTAACTATCAATAGCTATGCTGTGCAGTACTATTGTGTACACTGTCATTTCTTTAATAGCGATTATTCAGGTGTATTACATTATTGTACACACTGTCATTATTGTAATAATAACTGTTTCTGATGTGCTATATTGCTGCACTTGCTGTCATTTCTTTGTATGCTTCGGCATCTATAGTTTCCCGAACAAAAATATTAGTACTGTATGACTGCATAATTTCTAACAATAACAAAAAAAGCTGTTAATCGTCTAAGCTTTTTTCGCTGCACTGTCTACTTGGCAATCCCTGTCAGTCTGGGGTGGGAGGCATAACGAGAGTAGAAAATATGCAAACCTTGTGAGACACTGAAACATAGCAGGAACTCTGGTCATGGCATTTAAGTTCATCAAAGAATGCAGTCCTCATTAAACAAAGCATTTTCGCTACACAATTATTCTTTCCCTTTGGCAGAAAGACCTTCCCTGACTCTCTGCTTTCCAGTCAAAGGATAGGATGAATGCCAAAGCAGTGATATCGTGAACCACTGACCTACAATTACGCGAGACACTGAGGGTTTGCACAGCCAAGCATCTAACAGTTTAGTTGAAAATGTTCTGGCTTTTAGAGCTGAAGAGATCTTTCTCATATTTGGTCTTCCTTTGTCCACAGATGCAGTTTCTGTCTCCTGCACTCAAGACGGCACTGCAGGTTTTATCGGCACTAAATAATAAAATAAGGAAATGCAATGGGTTTCATAGTTCTGCAAAAAAAAGGAGTTGGGTGGGGGGTTTAAACAGGCCTTATACTGTTTTCACAATTCTTCCTAGGGGAAAATGTGCATACATTTCAATTCTCCATAAAGTGCTTTGTGTAAATTAGAAACTCTCACAGATTTTTACTTTGCAGATTTCTGGATTGTGATCTTGCGTCACTTATTTGGTATTTACTTCCATATTAATTTATCATCACTGAATGCTACTATCAATAGTACTACTAATAACAATAATAATGATGATGATGATGATGATGATGCAAAGCAGGGGGCTGAATCCGTGGTCCTTGCAGCCCCTCTATCCATGCACGGACAGGCGACGCGCAAACATAGCCCAGGGTGATGCGGGCCCTGCGTAGCAGAATCAATGGGCGCGTGGGCCTTTCGGCGCACTGACAGCGTGTCACGCCGCATCAGCCGCCCTCCGACTGCGGCTTCAGATCACGTCGGGCGTCAGTTAAACTCGCCCCCGTCTGAAGCTGAGCAAAACGCGGTAATGTCACAGCCACAGGCAAACGGAGCCGGCGGGCCGGCGCGCGGATCGGGGCGGCCCCCTGGCCTGTCACAGCGGATCTGTCTCAGGCCGCACGCCCGCCGCCTACCCGGCGCTTTTCAGGAATTATGCCTGGAGCAGTGCACCGGCTCACCGAAAGAGGGGTTTCTGTTCGACGCTTAGCGACATTAGCGTGCTTCACTCACGCTTGCGACGCCCACAAACATGACGGCCACGCAGGAGCCCCTGTGATGCGCACCGACCATGTTGTCATGCCAACCTGTGAAACCGATTCATTTATATTTCACTGTCTGCCTCCCTGCCTGGGCTCTCCTCCCCAGTGGAGCTGTGTGACCCAGACGTCACTGCCCCACCCAGAGGCTCCTCCCAGTGGGTACATCACAGACACGAGGGCAGGGGCAGAACCTGGGGAAAACGCCCGGAGAGTCAGTGGCGACTGAACTGGTACCAGTATGTTTATCACTCATATATACTAGTACCAACTGGTATATCAGCCCCAGACAACATCTGTATTGAGTATTTCCAAATGCATATTTTACTACAATTTATAGTGCTGTAGTATTTCTAGTATTTATTACAATATAGTATTTTAACATTATACTATAACATTTATATTTATAGTATGCCGTAAATTACAGTATCTTGTTGCACATTCCCTTGCCCAACGTTTACATTTATAGTATTTCGAAATACAGTTTTTTTTTCCCTCTTCTTTTTAGAGTATAATACCGGAAGTGCTAATCCAGGCATTTCTGAAAGAGGTAGGTTTTTAGTCGTCATTTGGGGACATTCAGTGACTCAGCTCTTTGGACATCTAGGGGGAGTTCATTCCACCAACTAGGTGCCAGAACAGAGAAGAGCCTGGATGCATGTCTCCCTTGTGCCTTGACAGACGGGCACTACCACTGCATCCACTGACAAATACAGAGCCACCAAATACCTTACCATATTATTACCCATATTATTCTCCTTAATTATTACTACTATTGCCATTTTTATTTTTTTATTTTAATTTTTATATTATTCTTGTATGTCATGTATTTACTGGCTTGACCACTCGCACACCTTATATGGCTGACCAACACCTCACTGACCTATTTAGTTTATAAATGTAACAAATACATGGTCGAATGAACCGCCATGGGATGGTCTTACATCCCATCCGTCCTACCCAGTTATAAAGCAGTTATAAAGGTATAACATAGAAATGTATTGTTCCCATATGCAATAAGGTTATGCTATGCGAGCACCTTTTGTTGACAGACCGACAGACAGACAGATAGATTCTCCCCAAACAACCTTGATGGGCCAAATGGTGTCCTCTTGTTTGTAAATTATGCTCTAAATAATAATAACAACAACAACAACAATAATAATAATAATCCTAATAATAATCATAATAGCAGTAAATAGCACACATGAAGCACATTTCTTTTCACAGGGTTTTTCATTTCTCTGTTCATTCTGTGGATGCCAGGTGACCCTGCATCCTCGGGGGTCTGGACTGCCCCCCCGCCACACACTGGATGGGGACAGCGTAAGAGTGCTGGGGTCCTCGGCGACTGTGGGATGAGAAGCCGCCGCAGCCCTCGCCGACAATCCACCCCCCCCCCCAATTCATTCCAGCACTGGACTGGAAATTCTGGTTTCTTATATTGGCCCTTTACAGCGATGTTTCCATAAAGCATTCGACAAAAAAGACAACAAGTGCATGAAAAATTGTCTAAGCGAAGCAGAATCGAGAGCAGCAGCTAATGCATGACCCACGGCCAGCGTGAAAAGCAGAACAGGATTACCAGTCATCAGCAGTCGATGAGTGGATAAGGACTACACTCCGAGGATGCAGATTTTACATGCTACTGTTACAACCCGACGCGACCTCATGAAAACATTCCGTGGTAATTTCACCTGAATAGCTAATATTCCACCGTAGGGCATAATATGGGTCAGTTTCTGTCAGAGAGATTACTTTCTGGACAGTCTTTTTCCAAAATTGGTTTCAAAAGCTGAGTCTGACACGTAATGAAGTACTTTCATATGAAGTACAACAACAGAGGTGATCTTACTCGCCCAAAGACAATACCTGTGTGTGTGTGTGTGTGTACAGATTTTTCTATACTTGTGAGGACCAAAGGAGCGTGACTAGTAAGCTTATTTTTTCAGTCCTGGCTATTGGATATTTTTATTAAAAAAAAAAAGATTATAAAAATCTTATATTTTCACAAAAATGCCAAAAGTCTTGTATTTTGTTTGGTTACATATGGTTAAGGTTAGGTCTGGGTAGGGGTTAAGGGTGTCATGATTGTGGATAGGATTTTCCCATAGAAATGGTTGTATGGTCCTCATTAAGATAAGAATACAAACGTGTGTATGTGTGTGTGTATGCGTATGTATGGAGAAAGTTTGACCCACTCTGATACAGTCTGCAGTCAGACTGATATTACTTTACGACATTAACATATAATGGGTCCCCTTATTGCACTATGGTGATGTAAAATGACTGGAGGCGAGAACAAGGTTCACGTTCATTAAATTTAAACAATTCTAGCTGGAAAAGACACTAAAAGTTAGAATAGAAAAATCAAATCCGCTATCCCAGCATGTATCCTTGAACACGAACATGCAGGTGTATCATATTCCCTACTAGAAGATCCATTATTCTGACAGAAATTTTTCATTTAATTGAATATAGTCCTTAAATAATTATGGTAATAACATTTTCACCATGAATCTTTATAGGAACAGTTCTGGAAGATGGTTGGGTGATAATATTATTTTATTCCTTGTGCTTGATGGTTTATAATGCATTTACACAGTGCAGTGAAATGTTACATATGACAGCTAGACTTGACATATTTAAAATGTGAACTGCAATGGCCTTTCCATCCCATGACAAGCAATGGTCATTTTCACCTGAGAGGTACCTGAGACGGTATTCGGGGTTCCTCAGGGCACGGTGTCAGGGCAATTACCTTCTCATCTCTAATGAGGCCCTGCCCAGAGCAATCCCAACTTTATGTTTGTTGATCACATTACTGCCTATTCGCACCAGTAATACGGTAAACTGTCTGTTTAAATAGCCTTTAGCAAAACAAATCTCCCTGTCCACCAATTACTCCGCAGCCTTTAAACGCCAGTGTGTAAATGTCACTCTCCCGCGCAGCATAGCACCACGGCAAAGCTATATATGACAAATTTAGCACACTACTGGTTATTCACAGCTTCCTAGTCCTCATTTTTTCCCCCATTACTTCCAGTTTGTTATTCTCTTGTTTATTTTACTTCGTTAAAGAGCAGTATGAGCCTATGCAATCGGAAGTAAATGTTTGCACAATTCAGAGTATAATATTCCCATTATTTATATCAAAATGCATCAATTCCTTACTTTATGAATATATGTCTAGGCATCTTATTTATTCTTATTTCTGTGGTGAACTTAAATGGAAAAATCATAAAAAGTGACGTTCTCCTTTGATGATTATGACGATATAACTGAGACACAACCGCCTTCAATATAAGCTCTGCACGGTACATTTTCCACGGAACTTCGGCTCACGGTCTCTCGTGCTTTCCTGGGAACGAGGTCTCTTGCCTGTGGGGTGGACAGGCGTCGCCGGCTGATCACCGCGTCGGCTGGAATTAGGAAAGCCGTATTTATGGCTGGGGTACGGAACCTGCCGCGGTCGGCGCGAAATCCTCCAGGTCGACCTCTGTCGGGAGCGGGCAGTTTGGCATCCGAGTTGAGGCGGCAGATTTAGGGCTTGACTGTGGCACTGGTAAAAGCCCCTTTGTGGAGACGGCGATTCCCTGTGAATTCGTTTTCTCCCTTTTTGTTCGCTGCTAATCACAGTGAAGGATTTCTGAGGATCTGGGGAATAGAGCTCTGTTCTTACTGCCTGTCCCCTGGGCCTCTCGTTTACCGTGTCTTCGGGGAGCTTTACCGGGCTCCTCGCGCAGACTTGCGCTTTAAAGTGGAGCCGAATGCAGTAGAAACGTCGCCGATGGCCTTTTCCAGCTGAGCTGGGCTTAGCGCTGTGGCCCGGCACAGGACGTGTCCATCATAAAGGCGCCGAGGCTGACGCGGAACTTCCCACCGAAACGTGAAGCGCCACGGTGACCTGCTGCCTCAAACCCCACTGCAGCTACAGAGATTCACACACAGGTCACACGAGAACCCTTAATCTAGTGGTGAGACGATTAAAGTGACAAAAAATTATCACGGTTATCAGTATTATCATGGTATTGTCAATGAATGTTCAAAAAGTACTGACACACAAACTGAAATAATTTCAGCAAGTTTTGTATTGAAAACCACAAAAATAATTAGCAGCACTACACACTTTTTGTTTGCAGGTGCGCAGTCACCAGGTTATGTAAACATCCGAAAACCATACCAAAGGCGCATTAACATGCGCGGTCACTGCCTTCCGCGACGCAAAACAAACCCGCGTTGCCTGCTGCCCCTGCGCACCTGCGTCTGCGAGACTAATGTGAGTTTTTCAAAGGGCGGTAATCAACAACGGCTTTAATGACAGTTAAGAATTGAAATAGTAATAAGCATCGGGAATTTTACCATGGTTTACCAGGACACCGGTAACTACTTCATCCCTACCTTTATCTCTGAGCACCACCATGGGTCTCAGGAGGGCTTTAGTTAGCCAGCCGAGCGCGGTAATCGCTGCTAGCGCGTGGAAGGCGAGTCCCGGCCCGGCCCAGGACCCAGAACGGTGGGCCCCGGACGCGACACCCACCGGCGGCCATAGCACTCAGCAGCGGTGTGATGACATATTAAATATGAAGGAGCGTAAAAAGACAATAGCGCGACTGGGGGAGTGTTTGAACCCGCTACCCCTGCGGCTCCCAGGCTGTAAAGAGTTCTTGATAAATAAATATAGTTTGTGTAGCGCGTCTATCACTTGAAAAACTAATGATTATTGACTCCCCTGAAGCAGCCATAAGGGAGCGTAGCCTGAGGGCGTTCCCAGGCAGCCCCCCACCCCCCAGCACTCCAAACACTAAACACATGCTTTCTGGGCTCTGCCAGCCATTGGACACAAACACGGCAGACGGAATCGGCCATTTAGCATCCAGCTCATCCTGACAGATTCCCTCAACTGTGCGGCATCGGGGGGAAGGAGGGGGCACGTCTGCCTTTTATTCGAGCCGGCAGAAGAGCCCGGGGGTGCTTTAGCCTGGGCGACGCTCCGGCAGAAAGCGCCGGTGTCAATACGCGTCTGTGTCAGCCGCCCGGAGCTGCCAGGGCGCATCGCGTCCGGGAAGCCGGCGGACGGGGGTCCGCGTCGCGCCACGTCGGACGGGGCCGCGGTCACGTGATCGCCGGCGCGCCCCTTCGTCGGGGGGGGCGTGGCCGGTGTGCGCCGGCACGTCACGTGACACTGTGAAGCGCTATTTCGCGCGGGGCGCGGCACGGGCATGCCCTCCCCCCCTCCGTGTTTGTATGCGAATAGCAGCCGCTTCGTCTGTCGTCGGCGCTGACAGCGCTCGTCAAAAAACACACACGAGCGAAAACGAGGCTCGCTAACAGCAAAGGCGGCGCCGCCATCTTTCATGGAGCCACCTGAGGATTAGTGCTCTCCCGCCTCTGCCTTTCCAGGGAGGCAGGCAGCGGGGGCGCCGGGGAGCGGCAGCGGGGGCGCCGGGGGACGGCGCCGGCAGAGAGCGGCAGACGCCGCGCGGTGCGCCGCGCCCGCCGGGATCAAAGCGCCCCGGCGCTCGTCTGCCTCATGACATCGGAATGAATCGCTCCTGTCAGAATCCCGGCGCGTCTAAAAATAGACGCGATTTAAGCCGTTTTCTCATGATATTGTTTAAATGTGAGAGAATAATGGGAGTGGTATTAGAATACCGTAAGTGGGTTACCGTGGGAGGCGCGGCGGGCCGGGGAGAGACACCCGGACCTGAGTCATCTGATTTTAAGGTTATGGTGGGGTATATATATTTTTCATGCGAAACACGAGCCTGTCAAGGCGCGTTTGAGGCTCGATAAAGGAGGAAAAGGCATCCTTTAGGTGTTTTAATTTGAGCAGAGGATACTGGTTAACCCCTAAGTGTTTTGCCCTAAAGACATCCATGAAAAGTTAATTAGCACCACCTGGGACGGACACCTCAAGGATGCAGCTAATGTGAGCCCTTAGCAGGGGGGCAGGGATGGGGGGGGACTCTGACGATGCAAGGGCTGCGGGACCTGACGGGAGCACTGACACCGACCGGGCCGGACCGCACGGCACTCAGCTGGGCACACGGGACTCCATCTATAATTAATGGGCTTCTTCTGGAGGCAGACACAGTGCCTCCACTATGGGCCACTGCCCTGTACCGCACAGAGACTGCCTGCCTGATGGCGTACCTTTGTGTGTACGTGCACCATAGTAAATTTTATCTAGACCATTTTTACTGCACCTAACCAACCAAAAAAAAACTTTTCCTCTTCTGGGTTAAGCATATTAATTCACATTTTGACACAGTTAATTTTATTCAAGTAAAATGCCTCAGAGTGTTCTCCATAAATTCAGAACCTGCATCGAAGATATTAAAACAAAACAATAATTAATTATTCATATGCATTTCAGTTTTTTTAATTGAGTCTAAAGCTTTTCTAAATTATACACAGTTCCGCTGCCCTCATTACATGCGTCATCCTTGGCTTTTTGCGGTTGGGTTTTGCATCATAATGGTCAAAGTTTGTACAGAGAGCACCCGTCATCACACTAACACGCGCCCCACACCAGACAAATTGTCTTGTCTCACCATGGTAAACTCTACTGTGACTTTGTGAATGTTCGATTTAAAAAATATTACTGCAAACACCAGATGTATTTGAGTAACCTTAAGGTCCGAGTCTGATTTAACCCTGTGTACGACTGATCCTGCCTATGTAACACTGTAATCCCCACACTCCGTCACATGGCTCATAAGAGCCATAACCCTCTCACCACTGCTGACCCTGCAAGAATTCGTGGTGATGCCTGGACCCCCATGAGCAAGGGACACGTGCGAACGTAACTGGCTTCTGATTGGATACATCCCAAATTGGACAAGCCACCATCCTCGGGGTCCCTCCTGCTGTTGTGTAAGTAAATGACTCTCAATGATGTTAGAGTCAGTTTCCCAGCCTCCTTTTAACCAGATTCACACACTGTTCACACAGATTATGATCAGATGGATCAGTCCCTATGCTGCTGCATTTGTGTTGTAAAGATGATATGCATTAGCAGGCTCCCTCACACTCAGCTCAGGTCACACGCATGTGCACGCACACACACACACAGTATAAGTGTCTTATAAGTAAACAGCATTGTTTCTTCATTAAAATTTAGACCTTAGGCGGTTAACATGAATAATTTCCCCAGCACCTTCACGGCCACACAATATGCAAATCAGATGCTTTCAGACAGGGTTTATGAGGAGGAGTCAGGACTTGTTATAGAAAATCCTATTTTTCCCATTGGCATCGGGTTATTTTTAACACTTTTCCCATGTAAATCCCGGGCCTAATAACCCAGAGGATTAACCCCCCCGAGAGTGCAGCAGTCACATGGTCTGCTCTACTCTGCTCCTTTGCTTAATATTAACTCTTGCTTTGGGGCTAACCCACCCATTCTCAAAGATAAAAGTGAATTTCGGCGATGCTCCTAAGTTCTGCTTTTAAAAAATGCATTCGGATTAATATTCAAATATAATTTCTCACCTAAAGAAATAAAAAATGCAAATTTATAGAACGGATGGTAATTTACAGCCGAAATTAGTGTGCCATTTGACGTTCCCAGGGCAGGATGCACAAAAGAGTGAGATCAAAAGACCCCTAACCCCCCCGCCACCCCAAATAAGGTAGCACTCTACTTTAAATGGGAAATTCCCCAAGACTGGTGATGTCTGCATCTGCACCCTAACCCTTCAGTCTTCATTTCAGGCTTTTTTTCAGTGTATACCTAACAAGCCACATGAAGAAAGAATGTGTATGCTGCTACTCTGCCACCATCCTGTACTCAAAGGCTATCTGAGTACCATTAATTCCATTGAGAAGCTTTTCTTTACTCAGAGAATACATCCCACACTTGTGTTAATACCACCGTGAAAGCCACTTTTCCCAAAAACCTTCACGGGAAGCATGTCTCCCCTCCAAGCCTCCCGGCCTATGGCAGCTTCTGGGTTATGCTCGGCATGTGGGACACGGGCTCTGGGGTGTCCCATTTAACAACGGGACCGCAGCAAGGTGGGGGGCCTGCTTTGACCCGGGGGGGGATCTTCAGCCTGGAGACAGACCTGCACAGCCCCCCTTCCCCGCAACTGCAACATGGTCCTTCCTTACTCAATTTCCACTTCAGGACGAGCAGCACTTTGATCTGTAACATGTCAGTTCTCTGTTTGTGATGTGATTTTCCTTCCTAATGCTCCTATTATGGTTTATATCATGACGTTCCCACTTGATGACTGTTGGAGATGAGCCCACAATAAGAAACATCGTCAGGCCCGGATCAGTGCGGCAGCGAGGTGTGAAACTGCTCGTTGAAATGGCTTAGCGGCCCGAGAAGAGATGGAGGCTCCCGTGATCAGTGTCTATATTACGCGGTGACCGAATTCCACTCGCTATTCTCGGGACTGAGAGCTGTCACTAACTGTTCATCTCGCCTCCTGTCTGAAGCCGCGGTGAGATGAGGCCCATAAAGCTGATTGCAAGCGCCGATTCGGGCACCTTTATGGACGCCCATGCTTCTGATAAGGCCTCCGTTTATTTTCCAATTTTACGAGGTCTAGATGGAAGCCATTCCTAATCTGCCCGAATCATAAAAATAAAAGAGGGGGAGCTGGCTGTGCTGGCCACTCATCCGGAACGTTCCGGAGGGGCAATGTGAGTCGAGAGCCCGCCAGGCTCGCAGGGTTCAGGTCTCAGCGACGTGGACCTCTTACATATTCATCGAATGTTCTAATCCCCAGTCTGAAAAAAGGAAGATTTATTTATTAACAATTTATGGAGCTATTCCACATTAATGCATTCATATTCGCTAGTTAGCTCTATTAATTTTAATAACTGCTTTTCATATATGTTTGCCAAAATGTAATCCGTGTAATATCGTATTGTTTTTGTTTCATTAATTCCTTTAATCTTCCTTTATTGTTCCAGTTTAAAATGGTTCAGCATCTCGTTTCTGACTGTAAAATAGAGCATCAGAATGACAGAAATGGTATCATGTCGGGTGTCGTGTGTTGGCCACACGTCTGGCCCCTGCCGCCGATTCTCTTTAAAATGCCTCTGTCGGCCTGCTTTAAAGGGCCACGTGAGGGTTAGGTTTCCCGCCAGCATCAGGTGACCCAGGGGCATGCAGCTGTGAGGGGGGGTGGGGGAGCGGGGCGTTGATCCTTTTCCATGTCCGACAGAGCTGATTAGCGTCACAGGCGGGTGCTGGAGGATATCCCCCATCGGCCATAGGTGGGAGCCACTCAGGAGTCACAAATACTCATCACATCCAGGGCTCACTCTGCAAATAATAAAAAAAAATCAAATATAGACATTGTGATGCTGCTATGTGCTTCCTCAGGGGGTTTAATTATCATCTGCATATTTATGTATGCAAACACAATATGAATAATTACATTTCCCAACTTCTCCTTTCTCCAAAGGTTACAGCCTATTAATTAGAGCTGAACAATTAGCGGGAAGGGTTTGCTTCAGACTTTTATACTGTATCCACACCCCCCTCATTCACCCAATAACCATGATTAATACTGAGATCATGATTCATCCCAACAGTAATTGCAGCCTGTTAACATACAGCTAATTTCTAACTGCATTACCACAGAGATTCCCCACTGTCTCATCTGTAGATCATCCTGCTAGGTCTGTTTGAAGGGATGAAGCTCACTCCAGTCAGCTTGACACTTTGTTCCCAGACTGAGGGCGGAAGGAGTACAGGGGGTTCTGGGGATATGATTTCCCAGCCCGTTGTGCTGCGGCACTCTTTATGGAATCACCCACTCTACTGTCAATAGCTTCATATCATTACAGTTAACCTGTTGAGAATGGCCTGTCCTTTGAAGTGAAGCCTTCTCTCCAGTTTGGGCTTTCGATCCGCTAAAGGCCCTTGAAAGCAGCACCAAATTACCTAGACAATTTGAAGAGCCTGTTTTTCTCAGAATATAACCTGATTCTACAGTGGGGAGAACCTGACACAATTTTCAAAGGAGAACCTGATCCAACAGGCAGGAGAACCTGATTCTGCAGGCAGGAGATCCTGTCACAATCAGCAAAGAGAAGCAGATGCAATAGGAAGGAGAACCTGACACAATAAGACAAAGGAGCACCTTAAAATCAATAATAATAAGTGCAATAATTGTTCCAAAGCCATACAGTTCCTTACTATCCAGCAACATATTTAACGCAATATACAATAGTCTATAACATTCTATAATGTACAGAGTATAGCATATTGTGTACTGTATAATGTAGTATATGATATATTGTATAGTCTAGCTCCTACTACTAGCTCCATCCATCCATCCATCCATCTTCTATAACCATTTGTTCTATACAGAGTCCTGGGGGTCCGGAGCCTATCTTGGAAGCTACAGGCGCAAGGCAGGGAACAACCAGAGGATAGGGTCTTGTGTGTTGTGTATTCTCTAAAGTAAATGCTTTGTGTGTTGAATAAATATTTAACTGTAAACTATTGAACCAATTCACCACAGAAAACTCCTCAGACAGGTAATGTCACTGTCTGATTCTGATTCTTAAGAGCACCTCTGTGATGTTACTCATGTTCAGTTGTGAAGCCTTATTTCTTTCTTCTTTAAAATTTAGAGATCATGCATAGAATGTGTGGGATTTAACCACCTATAAAAATTACAGTGTAAAATTACAGATTACTACAAAAGTAATATTCAACAGAATAAGGAGGAAAGCTGACGTAAGACTATAGAAGCAATAGGAATATGACTTTCTAGATAAAATTTGCATTTGGTGATTTAGATCACTGAATATTACAACCATGCCACCCACCCTGCATGTTACACTATCCCACCAGCACTGCAGGGTACACTGCCCCACCCACTCTTCAGGTTACACTGCTCCACCCACACTGCATGTTACACTGTCCCACCCAGACTGCATGTTATGAAACAGAAGGTGAACAAATCACATAATAAACTGTTTCTATATTTTTAAAATAGCAAAAAGTGATACTTTCCACTCATTTTAAACATATTTGTATATTTCAGAATGAATAATAACAGCAAGTCAATGGCATACATAACTTTATTGAAGAGGGCTTTGAAGTCTTCTTAATCAATTACCTCCCACTTTCCTCCAAAAAAACTGGTGCAATATTTATCAAGCTTCACAAAAAAAACTGAATGTAAAAAAATCCTTGAAATTTTCATCAAAAGCATTCTAATCAGGCATTCCTCAGGTCAGCTAATGAGTTGGCAGGGCCCTTACTGATGCACAGCTCCAGTGGAAAAGATAGAAGATAGCTGCCCATGTTTCATCAAAGGAAAAGCTCATTAGCAGATCTTTCAGGAACTGATTTGATTATAGTTTCACTTTTTAAAGTGAAAAATGTTTCCCTCATTAGGATGATTATGATTCAAGGTCATCGTTTGAAGCCGTGTCTGTCAATATGCAATAAATCCACCTCCATCTTTCTTTTTGCACTGCTTCTTCATTTTAAGGCTTTTAAATGTCGACTTTTTCTTTTGGTCAGAAAGTTTAATAAATGCAGTTATTTTTTAACAAAAAAAGTGTAACAAAAGTATCTGAAATTGTGATGGAGCACAGAATTGGAAAGGACAAGATGAGTGTACATGGGGATATCTGATGGCCTGTAATGGCACGTAGAGGCACCTTGAACAGAGGGGTTTTTCCAAGGTTTTATTGCTGTTTTTTATTTTTTTTATTTTCATGGGATTTCAAGAACATGTAGCAGTCAAAACAAAATTTCAAACTGAATTATGTAAAGTCAAAAAAGATGCAAAAACTGAAATCAGCAATCAATGTACTAGCATCTGTATTTTGCCTTTAAATAAAAATAATTATATGGAAAACTGCAGTTTCTGCCTAAGCAGGCAGCTAGCGCTGTAACATCTGTGCTCTTGTTAAGTGCACTTTCCTTACAAACTCCAAACTCCCTGAATTCCTGAAGGCTCCAGGGAAACAGCAATGGTGTGACTCAAAGACCTAGAGCAGGGACCATCCCCCCATCACAAACACCACCACCAACAACAAGCACCACAGCCCATGCCAAAATACTTGCACAGATTTTTTCATTGTTTATTTTTATTTGTAGTATTTTTGCTGTTGTTGTTGTATAAATTGTGTAATATTAGCAGTAGCAGTTGAGGGCTAGCTCTGTTCTGTTTTCATTTGGGGTCCCTGGTTTACGAAAGGAGGGAACACCCTGACCTAGAGTCCTAAACATAGGGTGAAATAATGAAATAATGCCATTCACTAAGTTCCTCCGTGTTTGTACTTTATATTTGAGAATCATACAGTCAGTAATTGGGCGGTATTCTGCAAAGCGGGATTTCTCAGTTAGCTAGATAACATAAGACCAAGGTGAAAACTGTCCAATGGGAAGAGAGGAAAGTGACATTCCTGCTGGACAATCCTTACATTTGGCTTAAGTTATCTGGCTAATGAAAACACCCTGCTTTGTGGGATACCCTGCAAGGTGGATGCAGGAGGGCATTGACCACAAGACATGGCTCACTGAACTGAATGGCTCCGAATCCTTCCTGTATTGCAGAATTCCCGCCCTTCATCTTGTATTTAGCAATGTATATTTGGCTAACATAAATAGCTTTGGTTATGTTTTCTATTACTGCCATTTTGCAGTAATGCTTTTACTGTAGGTTAATTCCATAAACATCCACCTGTACCTCACACCTGTGCATTGTTCTCCAATTCAATTGTAGTTACTTTCATCATTCATACATTTTTGCTTCTGTTCATTTTCTCAGGTAAATTTCAAATTCAAGAACTCAAGTTATAATATGTGTTTGCAGCACACTTTACATTGTTTGTATGTTTGTGTTGTTTTTCCCTTTACCTTTTCATTGTTTTAAATCAGTGTATTCCTAAGAAAAGTTATTTATACACCAGAAAGGCAAACGGGAGAACACACTACTTTTAATTTACCTTCAGAGGCCTTTAGTTGGATTTTTTTCATGTACTTAGATGATCACAGTGACAGAGCTAGAGACACCTTTGAAAAGTGGCACTCTGACAAAGGCTGGGTTTCGTGCGCGGGGGCATGTGGCTGTGCCGTGACTCCCCGCGGCTGCTGTCGTCTTTCCTGGCAGACACTTCCGCTGCACGAAGCGGGAAACCTGCCGTGTGCCTGCAGCCTTAGGCTGGCATTAGGCATTAAGTGCAATCAATAACCGTGTGATAGCACCTCACTTGGCCAGCCGGCCGCCGCATTAACCGCGCGGGCGAGGCGGATTAAAGGGGGCTTAACTCTCGCCGCCAAAAAGAATTCACACAAGAAGAGGACATGTCTGCCGCTGCAAGCGCAATTCGGGGCGCAGTTAGGGGGTTAAACCCCCAGCTGATGAACTTGCCACGGGTTTTAATTGCCAGAATCTTCAGCCTTTGTAAAGGGTTAGGGTTAGGGTTTCGCGGCAGTACTTAGGCGCCGATCCAGACCCCAGGAGCATCCGCAGCCTGCCGCCCGAAAGCCCCGGCCGCATCCCAGTGACATCACACTACTCGCATGATAACGCAGGCGTCAGCATCCTGTCGCTGGGCTGTGGGGGGGGGGGTTGTGGGGGGAACACAAGCTGAGCGTTTGGTAAATGTTTGGTTCCACGTGCACACCTCATTTACCGGAGCGCCGGATGGAGGCAAACCGGCGACAAGATAAGGAGCTGGGGCTGGCCGCAGGCGGTCAGCACAGGTGGGGCTGTTCCAGCGGTCCTGACAGCTCTGTGAGAGGGGGCTTAGAGCAACACCCCCAAAAGCACCCCCCCACCCACCCGTGTCACTCATGGCACCAGAGCCAATCAGAGCTTTTATCCATGACCCGTGACACAAATGAAACTTCACATACGACTCACATGTTAGATACAGATTTATGGATACACAGTCCATGGAAGCATTAACACAAAAAGGTGGCAAGTACCTAAGTAATTGGAAGTGATTAGCCTGTCCCCACTTTCCACGCCTAAGTAGGGTGTGGAAATATATGGTGTCCTAATTCATTTATTTAATATATATTTTTCAGTGCATATTGCAAATATATTTTTGGCTTATTTGTGTTTTGATACAAGGTGGCCTGAATGGTGATCTTTCATAAGATCCGACGTTCGGTATCAGACAAAAGTTTGGACACACCTACCGATAGCATGGTTTATTTCTCCACGTATTAGAATAATTATAAAGACATCAAAACCATGCAATAACATATATGCACTGACCAAAGAAGTATGAATTGTCTCTAGTCAAACTCCTCCAAAACCATTTCTGCTGTGTTTAGGCCTGGTGTGATGTGTCCAAACTTTTGACTGGCGCTGTATGTTGGGGTTTATAGAGCAGATTACTTACAGTACATCAGTGGAAAACTGCCCGTATTGACAAATGGAAGATCACAAAGCACGCTAAATATTTAAAAACCATTGGTTGACATTTTATAATCATTCGTAGTATTTCTGTTTACTGTTTTTTGAAAAGCATTTACACTTAATTAAAAATGAATGAAATGGTCCAGCAGTCAGGACAAAGAGGCAGACCTCCGCCGGTGCCCCGGCACGGCAGCAGCAGTCTGTGGAGCGGATCTGCCGTCTGCGCATGACCTGCTCGCTAATTGCTCCTAATAGCCTTTTAATTATGGGAATGATGAAGTTTGTTACGGGGGACGGTCCCAGCTGAGGGACCTGCCTCAGCCGTTACTGCGCTCACTCTCCCTGGCTCTCACTCGCCCGCCACACTTTCACGCTCCCCGGGGGATTAGCAGCAGACCCAAGCCCTTCAGCGGACCACATTCCCGCTTTTAATTGAGCTCGTAACAGGAGTCTCCGCGGCAGCGCCAATTAGTGTCCCGGCAACACCGCGTATCCAAGAATATCCGTCTGACGGGAACAGCGAGGCCATGGCTCGTGACTCATTTCCACCTGCTGGTGCTACATCCTACACGGTAAATCACGCAGTAAAAACCCCAGTAAAAACGCAGTGCACTGGGTCTAAAGACAGGGATCATTTTAGAGCTGTTCTGCGACATGAGGGTATCCGGTGTGTTTCAGCTCTGCCACCCTGATTTGGGTTCTGTCATGCAGATTCGCAAATGAGACATTCAGAAACAGAGCTATCCTTGGCTCGGCGCTTTATAACAGGAACGAAAATCTTTTAGAAAATATATATCCACATGTATAATTTCTCTGAAAGCACAACACAATCAGAGGCTTCATCTAATTATTGTTATTATTATTATTATTATTATTACTTCATCTTTCCTTAATCCTGGAAAATACTTACCCCCTTTGTTTGGAAATGAACCCTTTTCCTACACTGTGCTTTTTCCCAGCCAAGGTGTTTTGTATTCCATATCATTTTCTAAAGCCTTTCCTCCAGTTGTGAGAAGGTAGCTCATTTTAAATCATTTGATTTTTCCATTTTATTAGATTTCTTTTCTTAAAATAAACCTGATTTCTGCAACTAAGACTGGTGTGTGTGGTTGCAATTGACTTCTAATGTCACACGTGGAAGTAACAGGACAGGAGAAAATGGAGAGGCAGTAGAAGGGAAGTAAGGAATATAGCAAATGATTCCATGTTACTCACCATCCTGGCATGAGATCTGTTTAATAAAAGTAAAGAGTGGACTACAGGGAGAATTAACTGAATTCAGAACCGTATGAATCAGAAGTAGTTTTGTGTTATTTCAGAGGTAAAACCAGATCATGTGACGAGGTAATGAATGGGGTACGTCCAGCTGCCCAGCGCTCCTCAAATCTCTGGGACAGTGTAGAGTGCCTCTAATTAGCCGTTCCTGTCTGGTAAAGACCTCATGAACACAGACACAGCAAATGATTGTTGGGAAATTGGCTCTCGAAACTCATGACCTCATCAAAATGCATCTCCGTCATGAATATTTAAAATATAGAGACATATGAAGTGGGAATTGGTCGTTGTTTCCGGCAGGAGTGGCAAGAGAGGCTGAGCCAGATAGGGGGTCTTTGCAGATGTCTGGTTGAGCAGGGTTTGCGACTGCAGCCCGCCCTGCCTGATGCTCTTGCTAATGGAGGACAGGGGTTACTCAGAGAAGAGATGAAGGGTGCTTCCGCAGAATCGAGTTTGACCGCGAATGCAAGGTTTTACCTTAAAAACAATATCTTTGCTCCCCTGGCACCACCAGTCAAATGAGCCAGAGGAAAGTAAGATGTAAATACCATGGCCTTCAAGCCTGGAGCCAGAAAAATGAAGGCGAGCTCAGTCATCCTTCTGGCAGTTGGCAGCAGAAGATGTGCCACAAATACAGCGGTGTTTCTTTGGCACTTTGAGAATCGGGCTGCATGGTCCTGATATATTATGTTATAATGCAGTCAAATGAGCACAGAAACTGCTGTACCAGTACATGCCTCAGGCCAGGATCATAGACCTCCCCTCAGCATAGACCTCCATTCAGCAGACTTCCCTTCAGCATATACCTCAATTCATCATAGACATCCCCTTAGTATAGACCTCCTATCAGCATTGACCTCTATTCAGCATAGACTTCCCCTTAGTATAGAACTCCTATCAGCACAGACCTCCCTGCAATGTAGACCTCTTTGAAGGGCTTTTTGATGCCATCCTGTGCAGCCCACTGATGGTTTGTGGGTTCCTATTCTAATGGGTTCCTCTGGCATCTGCCATGTGGTTCCCATGTTTTGCATCTGGCCTGACATCAGAATTAGGGGGTGTCCTAATACATAGGGGAGATATACGGATATGGAATTAGGAAGGTGTCCCAACACATAGGGCAGATATAGGGATATGGAATTAGGGGGTGTCCAAATAAATAGGGGAGATATAGGGATATGGAATTAGGAAGGTGTCCCAATAAATAGGGGAGATATAGTGATATGGAATTAGGAAGGTGTCTCAATACATAGGGCAGATATAGGGATATGGAATTAGGGGGTGTCCCAATACATAGGGCAGATATAGGGATATGGAATT
>JAODKL010000039.1:15780655-15792012 GCA_026780765.1 Petrocephalus schoutedeni
TGAGTCTCACTGGGCACAGGGCCATAGGTAAGGGGACACCAATACTCATATAAAGACAGAGGCTGAAGCTGAGTCACTCTGCTGAGTCTCACTGGGCACAGGGCCATAGGTAAGGGGACACCAATACTCATATAAAGACAGAGGCTGAAGCTGAGTCACCCTGCTGAGGCTCATTAGGCACAGAGTCAAAGGGAAGGGGGCACCAAATACTCATATAAACACAGATGCTGAAGCTGAATCACCCTGTTGAATCTCACTGGGCACAGGTCCATAGGTGGAGACCCCAAGGAGCAGGACAGAGCCAAGCCCGAGAGCTGGAGCTTGGATTGTGCTGCACAGCTGGCAGGAAATAGAGAGAGTAACCCCTATGTCGAGAGCATAAAGCTGTGTAACCCTGCTGAGTCTCATTGGGCACATGGCCATAGGTAAGGGGACACCAATACTCATATAAACACAGAGGCTGAGCTGAGTCACCATGCTGAGTCTCATTGGGCACATGGCCATAGGTAAGGGGACACCAATACTCATATAAACACAGAGGCTGAAGCTGAGTCACCCTGCTGAGTTGCACTGAGCACAGAGCCATAGATAAGGGAACACCAATACTCATATAAACACAGAGGCTGAAGCTGAGTCACCCTGCTGAGTCTCACTAGGCACATGGTCATAGATAAGGGAACATTAATACTCATATAAACACAGAGGCTGAAGCTGAGTCACCCTGCTGAGTCTCACTAGGCACATGGTCATAGGTAAGGGAACACTAATACTCATATACACACATGCACACCAAAACCTAGGATAGCCCTACGTTTGTCTTGTCAGTTACAGCTACATTATACTTTGGTTTCTACTCTTTATGCTGAGCAAGCTAAAAAGAAAATCTTACAAATGATAAACGAAATATTGGGGTTTCTAAATAAGACATATTTGTTATGTTTTGCGGGAAATCAGCTTACTTTTACCAGATTTATCTTTCAAGTTAGGTATTTAATGTAAAAAATACTGAAAATCCTGCATTAATTTTAAATTCACATTCCATTTATATCTTGGATATATTTTATGCATGATATGACTGACATGTTAGTGGAGTGAAATATTTTGAGCTATATCAGCATGAACATTCTGCTGCTAATTCTGACGGCAGTTAAAGGTAAAATGACGAAAAATAGCAAGAAAGGGCCGTGACGGGAGGAGGAGGAGTGACCAGGGAGAGCGGAGCCGCCTCAGTGGAGGCACCACTTAGAGGCCTGGGTCCAATGATGCGCTAACGAGTCAGGATTACCCAACTTCCCGTCTTTGCTGGGCAAAGCCTTCACACATCGTTCTACTTTTAGTCAGGTTGCAACTCATACATGCATCTCATTTACTTACAATTTTCTATACAAATTTCTTTTTCCAAAAAAGAGTTCATGAAGAATTCACATAAACTTGCGTTCCTTGTGTTTAATTTGTCTTTAACTGGTTTACAGTGGGGGTGGTTCAGCACTAGTTCATCATGGGGGTGATTTCATAGCATTTTATTTTAATTAGGTCATTGTGGGTGTGGCTCTGTAGTTTTTTATTTTAACCAGTTCATCATGAGGGTAGTTCTGTACCTATATGTTTTAACTAGTACATCAAGAGGGTTGTTTTGAAGTTGGTGAGCTCTGAAGCCTCAACATCCACCTGCAGAACCACCAGCATCCACGTCTGCGAAAGCATCCACAACCTGTGTGGCGGCGGCTCCATCTGCGGAAGCCGTATGCAGACCTGCGTGGCCACGTAGCGACTCCGTCTGCGGAAGCTGTATGCAGACCTGCGTGGCTGCGTGGCAGCCCAGCCTGCAGAAGCCGTATGCAGACCTGCGTGGCCACGTAGCGACTCCGTCTGCGGAAGCTGTATGCAGACCTGCGTGGCTGCGTGGCAGCCCAGCCTGTGGAAGCCATATGCAGACCTGCGTGGCAGTGCAGTGTCCTGGTGCCTTCAGAGACAGGGAGCGTGTTTGTTGACATGATGTGACACATTCCCAAATGCTCTATGGGATACTGGCTCTCATACACGCCCACTCTTAATTTCCATGGAATTACTTTGTTCCCATTAAGAATGTGAGCCATTGCAAAATAACAAACTATGAAAAAGAACTCCTCAGTCCTTTACCTCATAATTTACATCTTGTTTTCATTCACGTATGAAGCAGCAGTGGGTTTGCAGCATCACACACTGACTATTTTAAGCAAACAGGATCACTGCCCGCCCCCAGATTGGGTACTAATGCAGTGCCTTGTACCTAAACGGCCGCCCAGAACCCCATCTCCTGTCCCTTACGGGCAACATGGGGGGGGGGGGGTAGCCACAAACAAGGCCCCCCCAGTCCTGACCCGCAGGGATGAGGTGGCGAGGCGTCTCGTCGCAGCATAATAATCACTCTTCAGACTGATAGAGCGCAGTGAAGCTGTATCATCAATGCCGAGCAGCAAAGCCCCATAAAACTGAACAACAAACGGAGACGGGGGGGGGGGTCGGGATTTCGGGGGTGGGGGTGCAACACTTTCAGACAGCTAATGCCAAAGCAGACCTAAGCGTTCCCCAGCAGACAATGTGATGATGTTTGTCCAAACATTCATAAGACTAGAAAAAAGGGAATTAAATGAATTCTGGGATTCCGGTACCAGAGACCTGTCAGTCAGGAATCCATCCATCTAACTAATTGGCTTCTTACCCTTTTTCCATCAGGTTTTTTTCTTAACTGGTTGCCTCTGGCTAAAAATGCAAATGAGGGGGAAAGGAGCCGTCTCGGAAAAAAAGGGGAGAAAAATGCAGCTTTACTTAATTATCTGTCTGAGTCAGGACCAACTGACGCTGGCCCACACAGTGGAGTTATGCTAAACAGCAAAGCATCATGGGAATTGGAGTGACAGCTCATTTTCCTCCTGCAATTTAATATGAAAGGTGCAGCAGAAGCATAGGTTTTTTTTTCCCACACTGCCTCTGAACACCTTGGTGAGAGCTCTGGGGAGCACGGTGCCAAAGCTGTCATCGGCAAAGACACGCTCTGTTTGCCTCCACCGTGACGGGGGTTGTTGACAAACGCCAGCAGTCATCTCACTATCCTGGGAAATATCTGCCATCATTTTGTCAGCAGACTGACAGAAGCTGTTAATGTCTGATACCCTAACAGTGACAGAAACCCATCTTCCTCACAGCATTTGACATACTGGTCTCAATTCATATATATAATATTTTCCCTGTTTTCCCTCACTGAAAAATTAACAATTACTCAATCTCTCTCTCTCTCTCTCTCCGTGTGTCCCCGTTGTAAGAGACGAGGTGGACTTTTTTTATGTGAATTTCAGCTCCTGCCAATTTAAGGCCAAATAAATTGACATTCTGTGCAATTCCCATTATTAATTCAAGGAGTCTCTCCTGCATCGGTTAACACACTTTACAAATTAGAGGGGAAAAACTCGAAAAGAAGCAATTAATTTATTCCCTTTCTAGTTCTCCTGTCCTTTACATGAATGCGAGTCTCTGCCGAGAGTATTAATTAAAGAGCGATGGCTGCCCTGCACCGGTTTTAATCTTCTTCTCACAGGTATTGCTGCTAGCCTTGCTAACGAGCACGGCTACCTCAGCGGTGCGTCTGCGGCGGCTAAACCGCGGGGGACACTCACTAATTGTCATGTGTTTTTTTTTTTTAATCCAACATCAGTTGTTTTAACCTACTGTACAGTGAACGGCTTTTACAGTAAAAAATTATCTTACTGCAAGAATGTCAAAGGGCAACTATTAACCTTGAAGGAAAAGGCTAGGTGAACTAACTTTCCCATTCTGGCCCACTCACAGTGCCCTAACGATCGCTGCATATCATTGAATTGAGGCCCTAAAATCCTTGCTGACTTTTAGAAAAAGGCCATAATTTCCATTTGATGTAGTAATGTGGAGAGGCAAGTGTTTTATGGTATGATCTGGTATGAATGGTATGAAAAAGTATTATTACCATTAGATTTTTCTCAAGTGCACTGTGTATATATGTGTATATTTGATTTTTAAATTCATATTTGAATGTTTATTTTTGCTTGACCATTTTGGTATAAAGTTGCCAGTTGAGATCCAAGCATATTTTTCATTTTGGGCCCCTTGCAGACCCAAATACCCGCTAGCGTATCTGACACGTGCTGCTTGTTCTGGTTCTGTTCCGTCGGACCATTCTGCACGACGGGCTATCTGCTCTGAGCATCTTATTCCTGACAAATATTAGCATTCACTTTAAGCCGAGCGGTACCGGCGGTGTTCTGCCGCTCGCTGCCACCGGGTCGTACACAGAAACGCCGAAGGCCAGAAGACAGGCATGCGGGTAATGCGGCAATGCGGTGAAGTGACAGGCGTGTGAAATATGAAAATGTCTTCCCAGGGGTCGTCGCTCTGCGTATGCGGGGCCTCGACTGCCACCACACGCCCCAGAGCTGCTGAAAAGGGGGGCCCCGAGAGCACCGTGCAACGCTGCGGATGGGGCCTAATCCCCGGACTACATCTGCCACACTCCGCCAGCGAAAAGTGTGTAGAAACTGCTGACGTGTGACACAGAGCAGCCGGCAGCGTTTCGTGAGCCCAAACCTGATACGCTCCAGTAGAGGGCGCTCCGGAGCCACAATTGAAGAAGCGAGCAAGGTCACTAATGGCCGAACAATTTTATATACGGCAGCACAAATATTTCAGTGTGTTTCTGAAATATCACAGGAGAGATATACACCACATCCAGCTCTTCATCTAAAACTCTCTCACTGTTACTGTAACCATGCAGGGCTAAATGAGTTAAATCAGTCAATGATTGAGTTCACACATTAAACCAACACTTGTGACTCTCCCATTGAGCTGTCAGTCTCGGAACACGACACCATAACTACAGCTGGATGCTCATGATAGGTCATATGTATTTCCCTCATCAAATCGCCTGGTATCTACCAGATTTATAATGTTTGTTTAGTAGGAGCTCATGCACTAATGACCAGATCAAAGTGGAGCGTGTGGAAGATTCACAAGGTTACCCGGACTGCATGTTATTGAAAGGTATGTGCCACAAAGCACTACTGATCTTTGAGGAGATGGAGTTCTCCCGCACAAGCCGTTCATTTTGCACAGCGCCGCAGCAGGATGTTTCACACTACGGAGCGCACCCGAGTTTCCCGGGCTGTCAGAACTGTCATGGAGACTTTGCCCGTAGACATAAGCTATGCCTGCAGTTATTTTGTCATCACATTATAGTGTAATCCACAGGAAAAATCCTCAAAAATCTGTACCCACGTATTTCCGACTGCAAAACTATGAAAAGCATATGTTGTGGAGATAGCCAGAAACATTTTTTTTTCCCTGTGTTTACCGATCAAAGGTAGATTTTATCAGACTTATCAAATATGTTTTCACATGAATGAAGCTTGGCTTTGACGAGTAAGTATGGTACTGAATAACTCTGAGTATTTTTCTGAAAGTGCGAGCGAGGGCTTATGTATCCGCGGTGCCCCTCGGCCCGGGTATTCTGACGCAGAATTCTGGGTGCAGCTCGGGGGCCACACCTTCTCATCTTGCCTTGGATGAGTTGGATTGGACCTGCAGCCACGGATGGACGAGGCCTGGTCCTTGGCTTGGGAAAGATGCAGACTGTGCAGCAGTAGCTGGAGCATTCGCCAAGCAGCCGTCTGTGAATCCAGACCAGGATCAAAGGCAGCTTCTCTTAGGAAGGGGGTGGCTTGGCTCCTTGTTTCTCTGTGGGTGAGAACTTTAAGGCTGGGGAACACAAACCCATTATCCTCACACTGTCACTGTTTCCCTTTATTGCTCAATTGCTTGCTCTCCTTGGTTAGAATCAGCTTCAAAATGCTGTATGTGTCTCCGTGATGCTTTTAAAGCTCATGCTGTATCCTATGTTGCTTATGGGTTTTATGTGCTGGTTTTATGTGCTGGTGAGTGGTGCAGCAGGTATGCATGCTGTCTTGCAACCAGAAGGTCACATGTTTAGCTCCCAGAGTCAACAGAATGACTTCACCTTTGGGTCCTTGAGTGAGGCCCCAGTTTCTCCTTAGTCTGCTTTCGAAATAATAAAAAAATGTCTGCCAACTAAATAAAATTTAAATTGTGTTCCTGGTCACTATATTGTACTATATTGTTTCAAAAACAATTTGACAATCCTCATCAAATGCATACAGCACATTTTCTCTGGCATTTTACCGCCAGTACTTTATTGTGGAAAAACACAAGCTGGTAAACATGGTAAACTATCTGTCTGCCTGTGTGGAAGAAGTTCAGCCTAGTCTGCTTTAAAAGAAGATCAATATAACCTGCACACCATAAAAATGGCCATAAAGACTCAACAATTTGAAGACTGTGATTTAATGTTAGTTTTCCAATATTTTCAAAATATCATGCAGGTTAATCCGGACTTATGAAGTGATGGGGTCATAATAACATAAAATGAACATTTTCCATTTGATCTTAGTGGTGGTGATGGAATGGGCATTTGGGGCAGATCAGAGACACTTTTCTACCTACTGGAGTAAAAATTTCTGGCTTCATTTAGAAATAATAGATCCCTGTGACGAAGACATAAAAAGTCCTGTTATATTATTATGGAGGATCTTTTCTTTTTGGTCTTTTCATTCATACCATCTAAATGTATATTTTTAATTTGCCATATTTTCAATGGCAAGTTTGGTGTTAGGAAAAGAAACCAAAATGGCTTGAGGAATAACTGAGTAACAAAACCTGAAAACTCTCAAAGAGCCGGATGAGGCAAGACAGAACAGAAGCTGGAGTTCATATGAAAGCACTTGGGGAAAGAAGAGAATGTAAATCTGATGCGTTTGAGTCCAGCTGCACTGTTTCGGCAGCCAGCACAGAGGCTGGAAGAAACACACAGGAAGGATGGCACGGAGTTGGGTGTGTGGGGCCCCTCTAGTGAGCTAGTTAGCAGGACATGCAGCTTCAGCATCTCCCACATAAGGAACGTGCTTATTTATTATTCAGTGCAGTGATTATTTGTGGCTGTTACGTGCCGTAAGGTTCCTGGGACTGTTTGTGGGTCGCCCCGGTTCCGCCTCCAGCCTTCGCCTGCCGGCTGGTTCTTCAGCTCTGCCTCCCGGACTCCAGCCACGCTAGACTGTATAACACGTTACGTTAATAAACTACTTAAGAAAGACCCATTTGTTAAAGTTTCTCAGATGGTTGCTGGTGTACCTGGAAAAAATCCACCACTTAGAATTTAATCATGCCAATTGCAGCATATACTGCATAGTTATTTTAACACTTTAATGGTAGAGACCAGTGGACCCCTCCCCAATTTGCAATTTGCCCTTGGATAATTCCATTGCCATCATTAGTACATTATTGGGCATTTTTGAAATATGACTAAAATAAAAACGTGTGAAGCCTTCCATCAATTAGTTGATGATATAAGAAATAACTGAAATTTTGAAAACAGGACAGCAATGTACAGTTGGAGAGCAGGGTCAGCCAGCCTCTGGAGCAAATGGGAGTTAAGGGCCTTGTTCAAGCCCAACAGCAAACTCACTCTGCTGATCACAGGCCCAGAGTCTAACTCGCTGAACCACGCCCACCCCATATACACCCCACAGCTGGCACTGTGGCGAGTGCTGCCTTCCTATTTTACACAAGTGAAGCAAAAGTGATTAATGGTTATTGTTGACTGTCACAAGTGCACAATAAAATGTCGGCTCTGCATTTAACCCATATTTGACATGGCAGTGGGCAACTATTATTTAGTGCCCGGAGAGCAGTGCGTGGGGGCAGTAGATAAGATAAGATAACTCTTTATTGTCATTGCATAGCCATACTTTGTACAACACTGTGTGACAATATAGTGTGAAAAATAAATTAAAAAAAAATATTTTATATATATATAAATACACACACACATACAGTACTGTGCAAAAGTCTTAGGCAGTTGAGAAAAAATATCTACAAATTATCTTGTTTGTGTAAACCAATGAGTTTTTTTCTGCTAAAGTGTGCTAGCTTCACCATTAAAAACCTGTCTTATCACCCCAGTTACATCATTGAGTTATTAACGAACTAACTTGATTAAGTGAACTGGTAGTAAAATTTGACGAATACATAGAATGAGTGAAGTGCCCCTGAGGAGAGGTTTGGGAACTGAAGCGGTGTTGTTCTGGTCATCCAGCAAGATGTCAGTGACTTTTGGGAGGACAGAAGATATTCCTGTTAGCTTGTTTTGTGTTACTCTTAGTTTTCATAAGATCTAATGTTAAATAGTGTGTTTGTTTGCAGCAAATATACTTACTACCCAGGTAAATAGCTTTAAACATTTCCTTTGACTGCCTAAGACCTTTGCACAGTACTGTATATGTATATATATGTATGTATATAAATAATGTACACTGCACATTGCCCACTGTCCAGAAAGGTAGCCAGTTACCATACAGTCAAGTCAAGTGTTCACACTGATTAGGGCTATTGCCCTATTGTAAAAACTGTCCTTGAGTCTGTTTGTCCTTGACCTCAGCGCCCTGAATCTCCTGCTAGTGGGCAGCAGCTGAAACATCTGGTGCCCTGGATGTGTGCAGTCCTGTAAGATGCTGCCGGCCCTTTTGAGACAGCAGGTGCTGTATAGGTCCTTCAGGGAGGGAAGAGGGTGACCAATGATTTTTTTGGGCCATGCTGATGACCCTTTGTAGTGCCTTCTTGTGTGCCATGGTGCAGCTGGAGAACCACACAGAGATACAGTATGTTAGCACACTCTCAGTGGAGCAACGGTAGAAGACAGTCAGCAGCTGTCTTCAGGTTGATTCTTCTGAGGATTCTCAGAAAAAACAGACACTGTTGGGCCTTCTTCACAACCTCCAAGGTGTTTGAGCTCCACTGGAGGTCTGAATCTATGTGCACACCCAGGAATTTAAAATTGGACACCCTCTCCACAGGCTTCCCATTGATGCAGCTGTACTGCAGTTTGGACTTTCTCATCCTCCTGAAATCAACTATCAGTACTTTGGTTTTGGTGGTGTTAAGGTCCATGTTGTTGTCTGCACACCATTCCAACAGCCTCTGAACCTCAGCTCTGTATGCAGTCTCGTCGTCCCCAGAGATGAGCCCCACCACGGTGGTATCATCCACGAGCTTAATGACAGTATTGTCTGGGTGGGTACTGACACAGTCATATGTATACAGAGTGTTCAGTAAGGGATTTAGCACACTACCCCGTGGAGAGCCGGTGTTAAGACTGAGGGCTGTGGAAAGATGTGGAGTGACTCTGACTCTCTGTACACGGTCAGAGAGAAAGTTCCTGATCCAGCAGCAGGTGGTGAAAGGAAGCCAAATGTCCTGTACTTTTATTGTCAGTCTGTCCGGGAGTATTGTATTAAATGCAGAGCTAAAGTCAATAAAGAGCAACCTGGCATGACGCCCCTGTTGTTCCAGGTGCGAGGTGGTGGTGTGGATCGAGCATGAGTGGGAGGCAGGACATGATGTGGCGTCGGACCAGTTTCTCAAAACACTTCATTATAACAGGTGTTAGAGCAGCTGGTCGGTAGTCATTGAGGCTGCTGATGGTGTGATGTTTAGGCAGTGGGATGATTGTGGCAAACTTTAGGCATGGCGGGACGCAGCACTGGGACAGGGAAGCATTGGAGATCTTAGTGAAGACCCCGGCCGGCTGGTCGGTAGTCATTGAGGCTGCTGATGGTGTGACGTTTAGGCAGTGGGATGATTGTGGCAGACCTTAGGCATGGCGGGACGCAGCACTGGGACAGGGAAGCATTGGAGATCTTAGTGAAGACCTCGGCTGGCTGGTCTGCACACTCTCTTAGGACCCTCCCGGTCACCCCGTCTGGAACGGCAGTCTTCCTGGAGTTCACTGCCATCAGCGTGCACCTCACCTCATACTCCTGCGCCAAGAGACTTGGGCTGCTGCAGTCCGGTGTTTGAACTGTGGCTGCCTCTGGTCCCAACGCCTCAAAACGTGCGAAGAAGTGGTTCAGCTCCTCCGCCAGCGCAGCGTTGCCCTCAGCCATCGTGGTGTTGCCAGACTTGTAGTTGGTTAGGTGCTGGACTCCCTGCCATACCTGCTGTGAGTTGTTGTTGAAGTGGTCTTCAGTCCTCCTCTTATAAGCTGCCTTGGCCTCTTAAATGCCTCTTTTCAGATCAGTTCTGGCTACACTGTACTGCACTCTATCACCGCATCTGAAAGCGGCGTCATGTTGCCTGAGCGTGACCTGGACCTCTTTAGTCATCCAGGGTTTCCGGTTGGAGTACACCCATTTGTCCACAGTGACATTGTTGACACAGAAGTTATATATAATATATAACTTCTATATATATAGATATAAGAGAGCACCGATGTGGAATGCTCCTCCAGGTCCTGGTGTTCAAACACACTCCAGTCTCTGTTTTCAAAGCAGTCCTGGAGCTGATGTGATGCACCTTCTGGCCAAACTTCCACAGTCTTTGGCCGGGGGGGGGGCTCTCCTCCTGATGGGGGTGAATGCAGGAATCAGCAGCATGGATGGGTGATCTGACAGACCTAGATGTGGTACCTTGCTCAGGGAACCTCGCTGCTCAGGGATTCAAACCAGCAATGTTCCAATCACAAACACGCCAAGTATTCACTTGTTGAAATGCCAGTTTTCTTTCTTCTACTGACGTGACTCACATGTTCATTGATGGAGTTTGATTGGGGGGTATTCCATAAAGCAGGATTTCCCAGTTAACTGGATAACTTAAGCCGAGCGTGAAAACTGTCCAATAGGAAGAGAGATATGTGACATTGCTATTGGTTAATCCTAATATTTGGTTTAAGTTAAATCCTCTTTATGAAATAACCCCCAGCAGAGGAGGACACTTGGATTAAATGCAGTTTTTCTGCTTAAGCCAAATGTGGACATGGGTCATATTTATCAACTAAATAAAGGAAACCGGAAAGGGGGGCTGTGTGCCAGTTCAAACCCAGAAAGCTGACATCTCTGTTGGGCCCTTCAGCAAAGGCCTTGACCCTTCACTCCCACTTGTATGCATGTGTGTGCATGTTTCAAAGGAGATATGCACTCTATCTGTACTTGTGCAAATGGAAAATAGACAATTTGATTTTTAATTTTTTTTTGTTGTTTATTATGGGTTTCAATCCAAAACATGTCCATGGCAGGTTGAGACTCAATGTAGTCTAAGTAATTAATACCGATTAACACATTTACTAATGGGTCTACATCAGGGGTCTCAAACTCACGGCCCGTGGGCCATTTGCGGCCCTCTGTACAATATTTTGTGGCCCGCACCAATGGCCGGCCTTCGCAAAAGCAATGAATGGATTGCGATGTAAAATTTGATTTTGAATCGCAATAAAAATCGCATTAGTA
>JAODKL010000039.1:15820955-15833950 GCA_026780765.1 Petrocephalus schoutedeni
GCCTGTAGCTTCCGGGATAGGCTCCGGACCCCCCGCGACCCTGAACGGATAAGCGGGTTGGAAAATGGATGGATGGATAGATAACCATTTTAAGGCAGGCCTGGGGTGGCGGGAACTGGAAGCGCATGCTCCGATCGGCCATCACCATGGCAACGTGGCCAGCCCTTCCAGCAGACTCTGGCCTGCGCCCCTAGAGTTCATGCAACAATAACTGATGAGCCCAGGATGAGGCAATATTTTTAGACATGTGGTCTGAGGCTGTATTGTAACAGAAAGGGGCTTAAAGCCCAGCTGCTCTGTGGCTGAATGGCAGGATGCGGGACACTCACATGTCCTGTAGTCCCGATGAGTAGTAGGAGAGGCCTGGGCTGGGGGTGCCGGAGCCCGCAGGCAGCTGGCACTTGGGGAAGCGCGGCGGCACGGGCGGGCTGGGGGCGGGGCCTCCTTTGGCCGCACGCGGCGGCACCGGCGGCGCATTGAGGAAACGGCATTCCTCCTTCACCTGTGCCAGACACGGGGAGAAGCGTTCAGACAACCGGAGACCAGAAGAAGGAGTGCGAGGCAGGAGTAACTGATGGGGACATCTGAGCGTCTGAAAAGAGGAGCAATGAAAGGTGAGTGGGAAAGTGTACATTTTACACATTTTACACAGGGAGCATGTATCCCACAATGCCCCGGGGCACAGCTGTGTGTAAAGAAGGGCTTTTTTGTCCAGGCCTACAAAGAGCTACACATGCCACTGTGATCACCTGGATACGAGCTGCTCCGGGGTAGGGGGGGGACCCATCGCACTGCGCCGTAACCGGACCCCCAGTCACACACACATAAGCAGAAATGCCAATCTGTCCACATTCATGTAATTTAATAACTCTTGATCTTTTTAAAGTGTCACTTCATGAAAAAACACTGGATGAGAATTTATGGGTTTCTTCTTCACACTTTGACCGGCATCAAATCTACCAGATTCTTCATACGCTTTGAAAATCATGCTGACAGAATCACTGTGGTGTATGACGTTCTGTATCTCTGATCGGGATAAAAACACGACAGAGTCAAAGGCTCCCGTTTCTGTGAGATGAATGGAATAATGGAGAGTGGGAAGCGATAACAGGGGCCTTGGGGGGGGGTTCACATTTCAAGCCTTCCTCTGCATCGCTACCCGCACACGCTCACAGTAACTGAACACCCCCCAGTCCCACATCACACATTTACACAGTTCTTTTTTTACTCTCTTGCATTCTGTGCCACCGAAAAGTTCTAAAAACCTATAATCCCTCTAGAGTTTTAATTCTGAGGGGCAGCTCAGGGTATGTCCTGGAGTGTGTGCTCATAAATGCCACTGTCTCGGGAGTGAGGGCCGAAGCATGGCATTCAGGGAGTGTTATTTACATCGGACCATTCCCCTCATTTGTCAAGTACAGCAAACAGCCCATCATCAAACACTCCAAGCAGGGTCTTATTTACAGTCCGTGTCCATCTGCCTGGGGGCTGTTAACTAATGAACCGTGGGAACGAGGAGGCCTCCATCCCTGTCTTAATAACCGTGCTCGTCAGTCTGCCTGGAGACCCCTGACATGGTAACAGGGCGGCTTCACCACACGGCCTTAGCCTTATTTACCGCGCTCGTCAGTCTGCCTGGAGACCGCTTACATGGTAACAGGGCAGCTTCACCACGAGACCTTAGCCTTATTTACCGCGCTCGTCAGTCTGCCTGGAGACCGCTTACATGGTAACGGGGCGGCTTCACCACAAGGCCTTAGCCTTATTTACCGCGCTTGTCAGTCTGCCTGGAGACCGCTTACATGGTAACGGGGTGGGGACACTCATCATCTGAGCACAGGACTGGACGTAGCACTGTAGAGGGTTAAGTGATCACTTGTGAAGGAACATCAGGCCGGGCTCTAGCCTCCCTGTGAGGCCTGACCAGGATAAGTGTGTAGAGGATGGAAGGAACATCAAACCTCGGGGGGGGGGGGGGGGGGGCAGCAAAGCCACCAGAGCGGCTCGGAGCTTCTGAAGCAGGACTGAGTCGCTGAGTTACACCCCCGCAGGAAATGGCTGAGTAGAGATTAGCTCTTTGAGGGTATAATTCTCCCGCTGTGAGCTGCGGTGGCCTGCTGAGCCTCCGCCTCCCCACGTTCACAGGGCCGGACACATCGTCTCACATCGGCACGGCAGGGACTGCGTCGGCTCCATGCGCGTGTGACTCTGCCCGGACCCCCCCCCGCGCCCCTTATGTCCGCACTTTATGGGCTGCCTCCCCGCGTAATGTACAGACGATCATCCCGGTCTATTAATGTTCCCCTGCACAGAGCAAGGTTCCAGTAAACCGGTGGTCAGAGCCTGCAGTTTAAAAGCAGTGTTAAATGAATTATTCAGTAAAGCTCAGAAATGTGTCTATTAGTATTTTATGACCGAGGTGAAGTGTAATAAAAAACATCTGCTTGTCTTTTCTAAAAGCGCGAGCAAGACACGGATTTGAGGGCTCTTTGCAGGCCATTTTTTCTCCTGTGATTAATTACCAAAAAAAGAGGCTGTGTTGGGCCCGCGCTCTGCCGCCGACCCGTCTTCATGGGACGGGGGCCGTCTGTGGTCGATTAGCTCTTCTTTGGAAGAAGACGAGAAGGCGAACTTACTGCTTCCGACTTGGGAGGGACCGGAGGCGGAGTTGCGACGGCGCCGCTCTCTATCTGCACCACGCTGACATGGGACGGCCCCATGGCGCTCTCCAATGAAGAAGACGAGGAGTGGAAGGAGATCAAGTTGTGCTCCACCTTCCCCGCGGGATCCGACGCGGCGGGGTTTCCGCAGGCGTCGCCGTGACCCGCCGGGTTCTGATTCATCCACAGCTCCTCGTATGGAATTTCTGGCTGCTCGGGGTTCCGGAATTCCCCATCAGCCCAGTCGGGCGTCATGTACTCGCGCTCGGCGTCGCCGCCCTCGCTGGGCGTGAGGAGCTCGTGCGGCAGGATCTGCTGCTCCCCCAGCGAGTCCCTGCAGCTGGGCGAGTGCCCGTCGCCGTTGGAGCTGATCAGCGAGCCGCCTCCGTAGACGCACAGCGAGAGGCGCTGCAGCGACTGTGTGATGTCATCGCGCCCGTAGCCCGGGGAGGTGTAGCCCTGCAGGCAGACGCGGATTCGCCGCGGGCTGGTGCACTCCTCCGTGAAGTCGGTCTTGGCCTCCCGCACCGCTTTTGAGTAGTCGTCCGGGTGGAATTTCTCCTGGCAGATTAAGGCGCTTTCCAAAGTGACCTTCTCGAAAACGGGGTCGCCCCTGAGCAGCCCCTCTGGCAAGATAAAGCGGGGCATGTCCGTCAGCAGCAGGAAGTGGAACGGGATCACTTCCTCTTTGCGCAGGATGCAGCAGAGGACCACCGTTTTGGAGATGATGCTCACCAGCTTGTAGCGGTGGCCCTCGCGGATGACATGGATGTCGTAGGGGTTGCGGGGGGGGCGGCTGGGCACGGTGACGTTGGCGGGCAGGCGGACCTTCTCGATGATGCTGCGGATGGTGTGCTCGCCCTCCTGCATCTGCAGCTCCAGCGGGCTGCGCGTGCTGAACTTGCCTTTGCACTGGAAGGGCAGGCTGACGCTCTCGTTGGTGCGGTGGTTCATGCAGATCAGGCACGGCATCTTGCCCTTCACCTGCTTGAGCGCGCTGCTCTTGCCCAGCTTGCGCAGGATGGTGTTGAAGCGCGACTTCTCGCGCACCGTCTTGGCGCACAGGATCTCCGCCTGCCCCATCAGCGTCAGCTCGTCGCCGGCCTGCAGCGTGAAGTTGTAGGCCTCGCTGTCCTCGCTGAACTCTCCAGATACGACCTGCGACGACGGATGGTGTCAGGATGTAAGATACGCAGACTAGCAGGGTAACAGCAAAGAGTTAAAATGACAGGTGTGCAGCATGGGAGTCAGCCTGTGTGTGTGTGTGTGTCAGTACGCTCACCGCGCAGTAGCTAAGGTGGTGAAGGGGCAGGAGAGAATTCACCAGTTAGATATAGGGGGTGATTAGGAGGTCGGATCTGATGGGGCCACAGTAGGCAGTTTTAACCAGAACGTCGCGGTACCACCCCTAGTCTTTAAAAAGAAGCCCAGGAATCTTTTATGACCTCAGAGAGTCAGGACCTCGGTTGTACATCTCATCCGATGGACGGCACCAAGACAGTGTCCTTGTCAGTGCACTAGGATCTACACAGACCACAGACCATTTGTTAGAAACTAGTGGTCTTCTGAGGGGGTGCTGACTTACCAAGCCAAATTCACTTCGTCTCAGATGGGGGGCCAGTGGTGAAGCCTGCCTAGGGCGCCATGTGGGCTTAGTACAAAATTACGTAAGTGCTGAGGTCCACCTCCCTGCCATAACTCCTTGGAGTAACCAATCACAGCACTCTTTATTTGCTGTTCATCACAGGGCTATGAGACAGGGGCTGTTATAGGAGTGTGACCTAGAGCCACGGGGCAAATCACATGACACATGGCAGATACATTCTCTAACCCAGAGCATGGCTCTGTGGGGCCGGCAAGGTCTCACCAGCACTGACCTTCACGCTGAAGGTGATGGCCTCCATCACGAACACTCTGTCGGGGAACATTCCGGCAATCTCCTCCACGCTGGCGAAGTACTGTACCGGCTCCCGGACGTCACGGTCCTGGTCCAGCAGTTTGAACTTCCCTGGACGACAGAAAGCCCATTTGAAAAAGTGAGCCCCGGGGACTCGGTCAAACATCCAGCGACAGGACGGAGCAACTCGCAAAAAGACAGGAGGAAGCTCAAACCCATCAAGCATCTCTCAAGGCTGGGCTCTGCTCCAGTAAGCAGGAAAACCAGCCATATCATGGCGCTTACAACAGAGACAGGATAGAAGCTTCCAGAAAAAGCGTGAACCAAAGAATAAAAAGAACACTGCTCTGTAGAAGCCAGCTGGGCTGTGAGTTAATGATCCCCACGGAGACATGGACGTGTCATAACGACACGGACATGTTTTTTTCTGATTTCTTTAAACAATTAAATGATATATGACCAACAAGAGTCGAGCAATCGTTGTAGAGACACAAAATTAAGCTGGGGGTGGGGGGGGGGAGGGCTCTATTCATTAAAACATCAGCCGCTATAGTCTGAGTCCAAGGTGTAAAATGTATGTTTGAAACGCACAGAAGACGAGATCTTCTCATCCCTTTTCAGAGAGCAGAAATCTGGGGCCCTGGGAAGCCCAGTCGATATAGCGCCCTGCCAAACATGGCACAGGCCCATGGCAAAGGCCAAGAGATTTTGAGGGGTCTCCTTCGATGAATCACCTCCCTGCTCATGGGACAATGCCCCCGATACTCATCTATGCTGGCTGCAGTTCACACGCCACCGAAGACCCCAAAATTTCAGTCCTTCTGTCACCTAGCAACAGGTTTGCTTACCCTTTAAAAAAAAGGTGTAAATCCAATTGATGACAAGAGCAGCGTGATTTCACAATAAAAAGCTCTGTAATTTACTGCAGTGTGGAGTCATTATTATAACCATATATATTTTAAGCTATCATTTTTTTTAATTCACGCCAAAATATGTACTTATAACACTCATTACACAATATCAACCATCACACCATCACAGGACTGAAGAAAATATCAAATATAATAACATACACAGAAAAATTTGACTATTAATATGGCTGCAAGAAAGAATGAAATTCAGAAGATCTAAAGTGACAAACACTTTATAAAAGCTTTAATTGTAGTCCACAGTATCTCTAGCCTGGAGACTGTCTGGATGCTACGATGCTCTCCAAAGCCATGTGCTTTAACGACCATGATATTGCTCTCCAAGCCTGTCATGGTCACTGCTCGGCGGGGCCGGGGTGGGAGGGGGGTATTGAGCAAAATAAATACATCAATGCAGTGGAAGTCATCGTTCCAGTGGAGGGGCAGAATAATGCATGGCACCCCATTACCCAGCATACACTGCAGCATCTTCAAAAGCCATGACCGGGGTCACAGCAGTGCCATGGAATGAGGCCACGCCCACTAATGGCTACATCCAATAACGGGCATTTCCCCAGAGCAAGGCCAACCCTCTGCGCTGTTTGACGACATGGAACCGACCTCAGCAGGTTTGCCAAGCATATGGCTGTGTATCCGGCAGTACCAACAGAACCGCCCATGGATATATGAATAATTACTAATTAATATTAATCACGCAAAACATCAAATGGCAGAAACTCAAACTGACAAAACTCTTTCTCCGTTTACCTTTTAGACTGGGTATTAAACTGCAAATCCGTAGCCCCCTACTTCAGTTGATCCCTCTCCCCCCCTTTGTAAGTGGCTTTAGGACTCAAGGTTGATGCCAGACAAACTGGACAGTCTGCAGGAGATTATATGAAAGGCCTCCTTCAATTGCTGCAGCTTCACACCCCATGGAGCTACTGGTCAAAGCCTTTGTTGCATGGAGCAGAGCTGACTTCTGGTCTCCATGGACAAAGGGGGCATGAAAGCCTGTCCACCTCATTGCAGTGTCTTTCAGCTCTGGGGATTTGCATGGGACCAAGGCCAGCACTGATAGCCTTTCCCAGCTCCCCCCCCCCTTAACTTAACCCTTAACCTCAGTACTGCAACCCATCATGCTTGGCTTTAACCACGCTGCTGCTGAAACCCAGCACCCGAGAACAAACTGCATTCAAATCATTTATTCACCCTTAGGACCAAAACATAAAAGTGTTATTTTTAAGAAGGTAAAGGTAGAGCTCAACTACATAGCAGGATGAGACCTGCTGTGGAGCAGAGCTTCAGTAACATAGCGGGACGGAACCCGCTGTGGAGCAGAGCTTCAGTAACATAGCGGGATGGGACTTGCTGTGGAGAAAATTCAGTAACATAGGAAGACGGGACCCGCTGTGGAGCAGAGCTTCAGTAACATAACGGGATGGGATCCTGCTGTAGAGCAGAGCTTCAGTAACATAGCGGGATGGGATCCTGCTGTGGCGCAGAGCTTCAGTAACATAGCGGGACGGGATCCTGCTCTGGCGCAGAGCTTCAGTAACATAGCGGGATGGGACTTGCTGCGGCGCAGAGCTTCAGTAACATAGCGGGACGGGACCCGCTGTGGAGCAGAGCTTCAGTAACATAGCGGACGGGACCCGCTGTGGAGCAGAGTTTCAGTAACATAGCGGGACGGGACCCGCTGTGGAGCAGAGCTTCAGTAACATAGCAGGACAGTGTGTCATTTGTACATGTGTTTATTTATTTGGGACACTGTCACTGTATCAGTCTGCATGAGTTAAAGTGAAGCTCTTCTTTGAGGTGGAGCTCTGGTTCCCTCTGTCCTCCTGTTTCTGTTCAGCTGATCCTTTGTCTCCCTTGATCCATCTTTCCCAGCTTCAGCCACCTCGGTTATGCTGTGCTCTCTGTGGCCAATCTTTCAGTTCAATCTGCCACAGCACATCCCAAAGCCAGTGGCCGATGAAATGTAACTTGCTGTTGTTATGGACCTTGGTTAAGTAAAAGGGGGTAAATTTATGTGTACCATTTGTTGCAGGCAGACTTCTGCTCCTGGGAAGCTCCTGCACACCAGCTTCCTGAGCCCTGAGGACATTGATTGGTTAATTGATTCTGGCCACACCTCCAGGATGCTATAAACCAACTAGAGAGAGGATGACCTACAACACCCCCTTGCCGCGCCACTCTGTGCTTTGTAATTATCTGTGCTCATCTTCGCTCTATGATTATCCATGCTCTCTGCACACATGTACTTAGCTTGGCCTGCCAGAGCACCGCTTTTCTTCCAGAAAGCCTTCCAGATCTATACCTGTCGCCTGGGGTCGGCTCAGGATAGAATTTGCCCATCTGCTGTCAGATCTGCCCTTGCACACTGACGGAAGTTGACTCGCGAGATCCCATTAGAAAGTATATATAACAGAACCATGACTGGGGGTGTGACTTCATGCCAGGTGCTGAAAAGTTTTTATTGACCAGTTTTAAATTGCCATTTTGGCAGCATGGTGACTCTGAATAGGACAAGCAGGTAGAGAAAATGGATGGATAGATGGATGGATGTGTTTTAGTGAAAAGGCTGCGGATCCCTTAACCCTAATGCTAACCAGTGATATGTTCAAGACCATCTGTTTCAAGATCAACACAAGACCAAGACTCATCCAACCCAAGACCAAGACAAAATCAAGACCTTTAATAAAGTCCAAAATAAGGCCAAGACTTCAAAACTCAGAATCAGAATTTAGATTTTTTTCAAAAAGACCCTATTATTGAAAAAATATTCACATAATTTAAACAATAATGCACATTTATATGAAACATTTTTTTGGTTCATTTTTATTATACTTTTTCAATGTAAAACATTTTTTCCCAGTTTCTCAATAACAGTTAAGTATACCATTTAAGTTTAAAGAAAGTTTAAAGACAGTTTTTAAGAAAAAAAGTCTACTGAATGCTTTTAAAACTTGTCAGCCTACATGTGAGTAGTAATGTAAGTAACTAGTAATGCATTTTAAAAAAGCATTATGATGTATGCTGAAAATGCTCAAATAGTGCTCAAAATCTCTTCCCAGCAGCCCCTGTGCCCTCTGAAGCCAGGGCAGCTGGGAGATGTAGTACATTTTTGGTAGTGCTAACCCTGACCCGCTGCCCAGGTGAAGTGTAAGGGGTCACTACCTTAACAAACCAGGACCTCCCTTGGAAAACAGACCAATAGTCCACACAGTGGGGGGGGCAAGCAACCTGTCGAAGACGATGCAAAGCTTCATTTCAGCAAAAATATAAAAATATATCGGATTTACAAGGAAAAGCTTGGGGTCAGAGACCAGGGTCCCGGGAGGAAATGGACTTAAAGGCCCATCTGTAAAGCAATTACTCTGCTGTCTGCAGGATTCCAGACACACTCACATCACTCTGACCTACAGCAGCATGCCAGTTATCATAAAGCTTAAGCAGCAAACATCTTTAAAAACATGATTCTTACTAGAATGTGGAAGTAAGGTTTAGGTCATTATAATGGTGTATGTTCAAAGTCGTTGCAAGAGATAAGTGGTGAACATTTAGCAGTCTTTCTTTACAGATGGTGACAATTAACAGTTATCTACACTATAAACATCACATTCTCCATGCAAAAATATGCTTCTATATTTAAATATTTTAAAGAGACCTTAAAGAATTTCACAATGGAATAGCCTGATAACCACATACCCCTGCTATCTGTTGCATTAAAATATAACTTATCAATACTGCTCCTGCCCCTGTGCCTGTACTTGGATCAGCAGCCAAATGTAATCACAGTATCATTATTAAGATTCTTGGAATATTGTTCAGTGCAGTGATGTAAGTATGGCTGTAATCCCAGGGTTCGCTCTCTGCGCCCGCGACATTCCTGTCACTTTCCTGGCCACTTCAGTAAAACAAACTTAAATTTCCATTTCAATTCATTTTTCACATAGTGACTTTCACAGCACAGTCAGTCACTCAAATGTCCTGGACAATCCGTCTATCCAAGAAGGGACAAGAAACAGGGAAGGGAAGAGGGAAGAATAAGGCAACGGAGGAGAGGAACCAAAGGAGGAGGAAAAACCCCTGGTGGGTTAAAGGTCGACTGGCTGCCCTACATTACAGAGAACAAGAAAAGCAATAGGCTTCCTGCAGCTAACATTGCCTAGACCCCCAACGAGGGGGCTGTAAGGTGCAAAGCACGCTCCGTGTAAAGGAAGCATCCCTCGGACAGAAAGGACGTGCGTTTATGGCACGTAGCCCGCGTGAACGCCCTCGGCGTGTAGCGGGGACACACGCGGACGCACGGCCGCGCAACCTCACACCAGCCAGCCGATTACGCCGCCATATGGTGCATGCCATGCCGGGAATGTGCTTGCCATCATCGCCACATAATAAGCAGCGTCTCAAACGCGGCTGCACAATTCACCCTCTCACTGCAGCATATTTCCCGATTAGTCATCATTACAACAAATTCTAGCATCCTTAGGTGACTGACCCCCCCCACCCCCGCCGGCTGCAGACCTTTCAGAGAGCAGCGTGTGTTTTTAAACTCACATTAAGCTGGGGGGGCGGGGGCACTCTCCCCCCGGATCGCAGCTCCGTGACTGAGGGATCGACCCACAGCCAATCAGGGAGCCGAGGGTGTCGGAGGGCAGGAGCAGATGGGGCAGTGGGCCTCCCCCCTGGCCGGCCGGCGGGTCTCCGAGCAGATGGAGAGGCCTGGGTTGCCCCCGCTGCCAGAGCAGAGCCTGGGTACCTCGAGGTGCAGATTGGGTTGCAGGGGGCTGATAAAACGGCCATTTATCATCATTTGCACACAGTGACCCCCCCCCCCCGCCCCCACGCCTGAGTCTCAGACTCGGTAAGAGCGACACAGAGCTTCAGAGGCAATTGGGGGTAGGGAAGTACCTGGTCTCCAGCTCGCCCTGTGACGTTAATGATAATTAACTCGAATGTAATCCGTCAAATCATGACCGATGAACGCGGCACCTGTCAGCATTTCCCCTCTGCTGAGCCCTTGGTGACAGCGAGCTGCATCGTGGCCGGAATGACAGCCCATTACCTCACGTCTCCGCACCGCCAGGGGCCCCCCCGAAATAAACGCTCCGCTCACGAGCGCTGACCTCATCTCCGTCCGCAGTGTGGTGGTGTCTCCCCTGGAGAGAATGTGCCCCCCCCCCCACTCCAGAGCCTCCTGTTCTCAGACACATTCTTTTATTGCATTACGCTGGGAAAATATTTGGGGAATGACCGGCCTCCCAAACACCCCCCCCACCTCCCCGCGCCCCATGAAATGGAGAAAAGGTGATTACACATAAGCAAATTGACTTGAAGCTTTTTACAAAGCACAGGAAAGCTGCATTTTGTGCATTAACACTGGAGTGGGTTATGATGCTGTGTCTGTGATCAGAAGGTCGCTGGCTCAGAGCTCTGAATGATGTCACTGTTGGGCCCCTGAGCCAGGCCCTTAGCCCCCAATGTCTCCTGGGGCTGTCTGACCCTGCAGTCTCAAAAAATAAATAAATAAATAAAATGTACGCCACATTAGGTTAAGATGTCTACTAAATAAATGTGATGCAAACACTGAGAATATCGGTTTAATACTATTAGAATTCATTAAAAGGCACTTTTTTGTCAAATTACAAAATTCGTCGTTGGAGATGACATCACCCATCTCACAAGGCTTCTGTGACATCATTTACACATTTAAGGATCACGACTCCTACCCTCCATTGCAGAGCCATTAGCCCGACACAGCGGTGCGCCCCAGCGCCACGGGCCCCGCAGACCCCGGCCAGGCGAGTCGGAGGTGTCGCCCGCTTTCGCTGCTCCTGATGAAAATGGGCGGGACACGGAAACGCCCCCCTCGGCCCCCCGCCCACCCGGGGACCACTGCGTAACCGGCCAGAGAAACCCCGACGGAGGACGGCGGCGGTTACATAATGCCGGCGATGACGCCAGCGCGGCGGACGCAGAGCCACGCTGACTCCCGGTGAGCCCAGCCTGGCTTCCGGCTGTTAACCCCATACACGTCCCGGGAGAGCCTGCCTATCACACGTAATCTTATAAACATAGATAGAAAGATGCAGAGATAGATAGTGCATATCCATTTTCAACAATGTCCCTCCCAAAAGCGAAGGGCCCGCACACAAAACCAGCCTCATTAAGTAAGTGATACCAGCAAACCTTAAAAATAAATAAATAAATAAAAACAACAATGACTTTCATCCAACAATGATCACGCGTCCTAGACTGGACTGATAGAGTTAACATTGATCAAGTGAATGAGAGCCTGATTTGTGAATAAATCTCCCTGACTCTGTTCCCCTCCCCCGATTAAAGCCAAGGGACAGTGGCACAACGGTCACTCCCCCCACCCCCCACCACACCCCCAGTACAGCTCTAAATGGAGAACCATTGATAAATCCCGACTTACTGAACATGAGTATGAATCAGCTGTATGACAGAAGAAGCCGATGTTGTTAACAAGCTCCCCCCCACCCCTGCCCCCCCGAGCCGCTGATGAGGAACCCATCTTGCCTGTCCATTCAGAGTTTGCCTTCAGAGACCTGTGATTAAGTACACTGGATCTCCATTATGCATTATTTATTTATTAGCAGGCCCGGAGCAGGCAGCACTTAAGGCTGTCCATTAAGCGAACTTCCCCCAAAGCTGCAGTGATCTCAGCCGCTCAGAATAACGCAGAGATCCGCCTGCCCACCATCTGTCAATAATGGCCCCCACCCCCAGCCCCCCGGCGGCCTGGCGCCGTGTCCGGCGCACGCTGCCCACCCCCCCCTCCTGCTTCAACTCTGACCTCATCTCCTCCTGCTGTCACCTAGGCGACCTCACGGTGGGGGCGTCTGGCCCGATCGGCGGGTCGTGGACGGCCAATCGGATTAGGTAATTGTACACATTCTCCTTCCCGTTACCCCCCCCGCATGCTAATCATGCTTTTAAGGGGCCTCACGCTACATGTGCGCAGTTTATTCTAATTGCTAACGACTTTTTCGAGAGCTCGGGTCAGGACCCAGGCTGGAGGTCCACATTTGGCAGGCAGACACAGGCTCCTACTTTAGTGAGAGGAGGTGGAGCGTTAACCTTGAAACAGCATCCTGTGGCAGCGAGAGCGGAGCCTGCACAGGTTAGTCACACGATTGTCAGAGGGGTGCACGTCCAGCTCTGAACAGGATCCACAGGCACAACACAAGCAGATCTTCACTTAAGTAAAACTCAGTTACGTGAAGAAAATATCTGAGATGCATAGTGTTTACGTTCACGCTAACACAAAAAGGCGATGGAAGTGAATTCACACTTTCCTTTCATTCATTTATATGTGTTCTGTGCAGGGCTACTGCTAGAGATTTTGGAGCCCATGAAAGCACATCACATTGTCCCCCAAACTCGGACCAGTGCAACATCACATTGGCCCCCAAACTCAGACCAGTGCAACATCACATTGGCCCCCAAACTCAGACCAGTGCAACATCACATTGGCCCCCAAACTCAGACCAGTGC
>JAODKL010000039.1:15834050-15854703 GCA_026780765.1 Petrocephalus schoutedeni
GACCAGGCCAACATCACATTGGCCCCCAAACTCAGACCAGGCCAACATCACATTGGCCCCCAAACTCAGACCAGGCCGACATCAAATTGGCCCCCAGCTCTGACCAGGCCGACATCACATTGGCCCCCAACTCTGACCAGGCCGACATCACATTGGCCCCTAACTCAGACCAATCCAACGTCACATTGGCCCCCAACTCTGACCAGGCCGACATCACATTGGCCCCCAACTCAGACCAGGCCAACATCACATTGGCCCCCAACTCAGACCAATCCAACATCACATTGGCCCCCAACTCTGACCAGGCCGACATCACATTGGCCCCCAACTCTGACCAGGCCGACATCACATTGGCCCCCAACTCAGACCAGGCCGACATCACATTGGCCCCCAACTCAGACCAGGCCGACATCACATTGACTGTAAAGCCCCCCTTTCCAACTTACACATGAGGGTTTGTGGGACTGATCGCTTGCGTCAGTCGAGAGCTCCTGAACTTGGGGAAAGCCTAAATGTGCCCAGATCGGCAGGCGCGGGCACGCAGAGATACACCCACCTGGATATTGCAGTGGGATGTCGATCTTGGGCCCGATGACGTAGTGGCCCTCCTCCAGGCTGTGTGCCGTCACAGTAGTCCACTGCCTGCAGGAGTGAAGCAGAAGCACGTCCTGCTCGCTTAGGCCCTCCACGTGGTCTCCTAAGGAGAAGGACAGCTGTCAGTCACAGGCCCAGGGCCACACAGCAATCGCCCAGCAGGAGGCCGGCTCCGCGCGTGTCATAACGAGGAAGAAACGCCACCCGCTTCGCAGTCTCATGTCATTCCGAGGCTTTTTCGCTAAAAGACACTGGCTACCTCCTGCCTGGAATCCCACTGGAACACCTTAAATTCATGACTGTTTACCAGCACTCTGTACCTTATACACTGTTTTTTAACTGCAGTCATTCCACTGACTACATACTTGTACATTTCTAAATGAATGTGTTCGAAATGACCATCAAACCTTCTGCAGGGGCCTAGTGGAACGCAACATATGTACAACATATATATTAATTTATTTAATATTGTCTTGTGTTTAACTTATGATGTGCTGTGTGAAGCCATTTTAAAGCCTGTACTTCGTTTCACTGTGTCCCTGCACCTTTTGCAATGACAATGACAAGTTTGACTTGACTTCATTGCCATCACTGATTTTTATAAAGTTGAGTTTCCCCGTGTTGGGACCAAAAAGGTGGTCCCCGCAACATAAGAATAAGAAGCTTTTATCACATTGTTGGGACATTTGGTCCCCAAAATGTCATATATACATAACCCGTACATACATACACACAGACACACAATCATACACATACTGGGGTGGAAATCTTTGCTACTAGCTAAAATTATATAACTATTCAGTAAAAAATGTACTCTAACATGCAAATTTTTACTAGCCAGAGGGCAAGTATTCAGTATTTGTACACAACCTCCATCTAAATTACTCACCTCAGGCAAGTGGGTGAGCTTAAGATCCGGCCCAGCCCAAAACCACCCACCCTCACACACACACACACACACACACACACACACACAGATCACCCTGATTTTTGACAGAGAATTCAAGTTGGAGCTACTTGGTACTCTGTTTTTTTTAGTTGATTTAGTCTTTCATTTTCTCACTGATGGAGTACTACCTGGGGGGTCATAACAGTGATACATAAAAAATTATACTTAAGTATAATTAAGTAGCTCAAAGATAAACCCCAGAAAAAAGAATCTTAAATAAACTGCTGGATAAATGAGAGAAGTAGCCAATGACACTTCAGGGCCAATTGGATGGTCGATGGACAGGACATCCAATGGGAATTGGTCACAATGTTTGGGCGTGGTCACAACCGCTGTGTTTGGTACCAAGGGCCAATTCGATGGTCGATGGACAGGACATCCACTGCGAACAGGGGCTCATTATGCTTAATTCCAGGCACTCCACACTCCAAAAATATGCTGTGCCTCTGATTTGCCCTCAGTGTGTGCCCTGCGGTAGACTGGCATCCTGCCAGGGTGTGCCCTCTGCCTCCCAGACAGGCTCCAGGCTCACCCCCACCCTTTACTGGAAAAACACTTGGAGGATGGATGGAGGGATGTTATACAGGTTGCTGGTTACGCAGGAGAAGGTAGGGGGCGCCAGCATGCTGAAGCACCACTGCCAGGCAGTAAACGCAGCAGATGCCCGTTTGCCTGCCGACCGGCACCATCTGGGGCAGCCGCCAGTGGGGGGCCACCCGCCCCACAGATGGAAGCCCACGGGGCACAGCATAGGCCACAGCACCAGGTACAGCGACTCGAAACAGCACTGGCTGGACAGGAAGGGCACTTAGAGTGAACTCTCACTGGGCAGCGCTCTGGCGGCCAATCGGAGCGAGCGGTCATGGGGGCTCGAGGAGCAGCATTCTGCGGCTGGTCACGCTATTACATCAGCAGCACCGCCGATGAGCCGGCCAGAGAGTGGAGACATAAACCGCTGAGAGGAGAGGGGATATGAAACACAGAGAGAGACAGAGACACAGACACAGAAACAAAGAGACATAGAAATACAGACACAGAGACACCAAGAAATACGAGACAGACAGACACAGAGAAAGAGATGACCCTCTGTCTGTCGCCCTGCCGTTACGCTGCATGGAGGGACACACACACACACACACACACCTATGAACTGCATCCATTTTAAAGAGCTCTGTGCCTGTACAGGAAAGGAGAAGTATAGGCCATCATGAGGAGAACAGCCCCAAGAAAAGTACGGACACAAGCTAAACAAAGGCTTAGACGGTCAGACACCTGGAGAGACCCCCCCCCCGACCCCCTCACACTGTCCTGTGCGGGGTCTGGCTCTCCGCGGATGACCCTCCCTTCAGATTCAGCGGGATCCACACTGCACTGAACAATAGGTAAAATAAGCCTGCATCCACGTGCGTGTTTATTTCATAACTCACGAGTCACTTTTCAGACTTAGATTCAGTTCTTATGGAAAGTTCTGTGATTAAAGTCCCAGTCAGCCACCGCGGCTGCCAGTGCCACGGCGTCCACGCGTCTCAGACACGCAGCAAATCACATGAGTGGCGTTTCAGCGGCCCGCGATCCCCCAGGACACGTTTGGAGCGCGCCTGGGCGCGGAGGGCGCGCGCGCTCCAGCTGGCCAGAGCCGCCGTCGCTCCGTATGGCCGGCGGGCCGCTGTGCGTCGCGCTCCAGCCAGGGGGCACCGACGCGGGAAAGGGCCGCGGTGCCAGCGCATCGCGCGGCAGAACACAGGGACTTTCCCCCTTTCCTCTTGCCTGACCTCTGTGACAGTGCTGAGTCACATGGCCAATGGCAGCGAATGGCGTGGGGGGGTGATGAGTGCCTTGGACTGCAGGATGCTACCATACGGCAACTCCGCTCAGCCCCAGTAATTACACAGCTTTCACTTACATGCCGCCCACCCCCACGCTGATCCACTGTCCTCCCGGCATGGCAACCCCTAATACAGCCCCGTGCATCCGATAATTAATCTGAGAGGCACCCGTTTTACAAGCAGCCCTGGTTAGTGAGGAGACAGTAGGGGCAGAGATAATGCCAGTCCCAGCTGGAGATACTGGAGGGTCTTATTTAACACCGGGGGAGGGGGGCGTGTGGCGTGTTGGACCCTTGGGCAAGGCCTTTAACATCCCAATTACTCCAGGAACTGACCAACAAAAATCTAAATGTCTGCTGCTTTGGCTAAAAGTAAATAAATAAAACTGCAATAGGAAGATAATGATACAAAGGGGGGTAAATATTGAGGATGAGGATGCATACAGCATCACCTACACCCCCGCAGACACTCGGCCTGCCACAAAATGCAGCCTCACACATACTGCCACTGAGGGAAGACACTCATTGTTCTGTACCTAAGGTGCGCAAACAGACACACCCAGTCACACACGCGCATACAGACACTCCCACAGTCACACACGCGCATACAGACACTCCCACAGTCACACACGCGCATACAGATACACCCACAGGCACACACGAGCATAGACACACCCACAGGCACACACGAGCATAGACACACCCACAGACACACACGCGCATACAGACACACCCAGTCACACACGCGCATACAGACACACCCAGTCACACATGCGCATACAGACACTCCCACAGTCACACACGTGCATACAGACACACCCACAGACGCACACGTGCATACAGACACACCCACAGACTCATATGCACATACAGACACACACGCACACGTGCATACAGACACACCCACAGACGCACACGCATACAGACACTCCCACAGGCACACACGCGCATACAGACACTCCCACAGACACACACGCGCATACAGACACACCCAGTCACACATGCGCATACAGACACACCCAGTCACACATGCGCATACAGACACACATGCGCATACAGACACACATGCGCATACAGACACACCCACAGACACACATGCGCATACAGACACACATGCGCACACAGACACTCCCACACACACACTCACACACACACACACACGCATACAGACACTCCCACACACACACATGCGCATACAGACACACACGCGCATACAGACATTCCCACACACACACACGCATACAGACACACCCACATACACATGCGCATACAGACACTCCCACAGAGTCACACACATGCATACAGACCCTTCGACAGACACACACGCGCATACAGACATCCACACAGACACACACGGGCATACAGACATACCCACTGAGTCACACTGCCAGGAAGTTCCCTCATTTGATAACAGGAAGCACCATGAGGTTGGACGATTTTATAAATATTATAAAAATAGTGACAACTGCTGTCAGTAACAACTTGATTGAACAAACAAGATTAAAAATACATTTTCATAAGATTTTTTTTTTCAAAAAGTTTTAAGCAAATCCTTGATAGTTACATGGTATGGAATTCCTAACCATATATGACAGCAGATAAACCTCAAGTGGGGTCTGCAAGTCAGCAATTATGATTATATGACGTTCTGCATGCCCATCTATCTTCTGTAACCGCTTCTCCAGTTCAAGGTCACAAGCTGTCCAGAACCTACGGGCGCAAAGCAGGACACAGCACAGGGTGGGGGCACCAACCCATCTCAGGGCACCAGCCCATCGCAGGGCACACTCACACACCATTCACACTCACGTGCACCAGTCACTCACACACCATTCACACTCACGTGCACCAGTCACTCACGCACCATTCACACTCACGTGCACCAGTCACTCACACACCATTCACACTCACGAACCCCAATCACTCACACATCATTCACACTCATGTACACCAGTCACTCACACACCATTCACACCGACGTGCACCAGTCATTCACACACCAATCACACTCACAGACGCCAGTCACTCACACACCATTCACACTCACGTGCACCGGTCACTCACACACCATTCACACCTATGGGCAATTTGGTAACTCTAATTAACCCCAGCATGTTTTAGCAGTGTGGGAGGAAATCTGAGTATGCAGAGGAAACACCACAACAACACAGGGAGAACATGCAAACTCCACACACGGAACCTGGGCAGAGGCTTGAACCTGGCTCCCTAACTGCACGACCATGGGGCCCGTGTTCTGAACATATTTAAGATATATTATAACATCTACTGGGTCTGTTTCTCATATTACCAGAGACCCTGTACTTTACAGGCAGACAGATGAAGGTTTTCAGAAAAGGTGTCATTCCTTGATAATGTAGTAGCCAAGGGCAGAATGATTCAGGTTTTGTAATAAATATACTGGACAGCAGGTGGCATGGTGGTTAAAACATGAACTTGTAAAGTGATAGTCCCTGCCTCCTTAGGAACATTACCTACACATACCTGTATTGTTCAGATGTCCCACCTAGTCACATCTGCATCTTCAGACTGCGGTTGTATTTAATGAGCTTTAAACGCCAGTGACTGATCCCCATACCTGGCAGGTGCTAATCACTGTCAGAGTGCGGTTAGGTCTTTCCTGTTTGCACCCAAACAGACCAGTTAGAAATGGCAGCCATCTTTGGTAAACGGTGGCTCTGTGGCAGCCCTCTGTCCAAACCCTCAATGACCTTCTTAGGAATCTTTTACAGTCTCTCAAAAATATTTTTTAACTTTCAGAAACTGCCCCTTTCCTCCATTCCATTACTCCACTGACACACCCATTGAGTTCCTTACCATTGGTCTTAATCTAAAAGGAACTCAAATTTATAAGGCCAGATATACCAGATAGAAAAACCAGCACAGGAAACATCTATACTGTCAAATTAAACTGTTTCACTTTCAGTCTAATCCTTAACACCCCATTTCATATTAATAACAAAATCAGGAATCCTTAATTTTCTTAAAAAATATAAAAACGTGCCATGTTTTATGTTCAACAGTATATACTCCACACTACCTTTTAAATATTTTTCACCATACAGCCACAATGAAAACAAAATTAAAATGTATAATCAGTTTAAGGGAGACCATAATTAAGATCCAGTTTGATTTAGTCAGTGTAGGAAGGCTGTATATAGAGCGTGTCATGTGACTGTGCCTAGCTCCACTCTCAGTGATGATTAAGCACATGCACATGGCCTTATACTTATGTGGCAGATGTGTTTGATCCAAAGCAACACATCTGAGAAAGCAGGGTCGGACAGTCCCTAGAGAAATGGTGTTAAGCGCCTTACTCAAGGGCCCAGTGGTGACATTGCTCCACTGACCCTGGCGCCAAACTAGCAACACAGTTCCCTAACCTGCAAAGCCACACATCATTCCCCAGACACACACATGCAGTCACACCAAATCAGACACACACACAGTCATACCAACAGACAAACACACACACAGTTACACAAAGTCAGACAGACAGACACACACAACCACACAAAGTCAGACAGACAGACACACACACACACAGATTCACACAAAGTCAGACTGAGACACACGCAGTTATACCAACAGACAGACACACACATAGCCACACAAACAGTCAGAGATACACACATAGTCACACGGTGAGACAGAGACACACACAGGCACACAAACAGTCAGACAGACAGACACACACACACACAGTCACACAAACTGACAGACACACACACACAACCACACAAAGAGTCAGAGAGAGACACACACATAGTCACATCAACAGTCAGAAAGAGACACACAATCCCACAGTCAGACAGACATAGACACACACACAGGCACACAGACAGTCAGACAGACACAACCACACGAACAGTCAGAAAGAGACACACAGTCAGACACACATATAGTCACATCAACAGTCAGACAGAGACACACACAATCCCACAGTCAGACAGACATAGACACACACACAGGTACACAAACAGTCAGACACACACAGACACAACCACACAAACAGTCAAACAGAGACATACACAATCCCACAGTCAGGCAGACATAGACACACACACAGTCGCACAAAGTTACAGGCAGACACAGGTAGGTCTCACATCAGCCCCCACCATCATTTTACACCATATTCAGCTACATTGCTCCGGCCAGCTTCCCATTCTTACTAATAATCCTTATGATCTCCGCACAAACGGAGCCCGATGCCGAGTTTTACGGAGGGCAGCGCGTCTGACGGGACCGGGGCCGCGTTCATTCCCTGTGACCGGCCATTATGTTGTCTCCCAAACTTAGACGAGTCCTCCCCCACACTTCTTAGTATTCAGGACACTCAGTTGCTGATTACAAAATTAGCATGTGAATGGCTGCGGATCACTTTAGGAATACAACAGATACTTTGTCACCTTTATTTGCCAAGTCCGAAATAAGCGTTTCGTCAGGCAGAAAAGCCGAAGAACACGATGTTAGTATGAAGGATATGTCCAAGTTACTTCACCTTCATGGTCAGATAAACACAGAAAGCAAAAGAGCGCAATTTCCTGCACATCAGTCTTACACGGGTCGCTTGCCATCCACAGTTTAGCTAATTTATAGATTTAGATTAGATTCGATAAACTTTATTGATCCCGAGAGGAAATTCTTATGCATATAGCAGCAAAGGTACGTAGAGCACACACATTTAATGTACAACAAAGTGCATACAGTGCAAACAAGTAATCGCAGCGCGTACAGACTGAAATGTGCACAGTACAGAAATAGAATCCCGAAAAACAAATAAAATCAGTATGACTTTTAGTATAAAAAATGAGCAGAAATTTGAGCATGCTTTTTCTGTGGGTGCGGGTGCAAAGGATCGCCGTGGACTTTTCGTTTGGGGCAGACCTTGCAGACCTTCCTTTTGCCAGAAGAAGTAAACAGGCTCATCGGAAAAGTTAACTTGCGGTTTAATCGCTTACCTTGGCTCAGTCGCACCAGCGTCGGCAGCCTGAATTTGCCGACCACCACATCCAGAGGCAAGGACACCGAGCTCCAGGGGATCTCGGAAATACTCGCCGAAAACTTGTCCATCTTCCAGCATGATAAACGCTACGGACGCCCGACGGAAAGCACCGAGAGCACCATGGCAGGGAGCCGCTGCTTGTCTGCGGGGCTGCCTGCAGGTCTCGCCATGTTGCGAGGTGGATGGGATCCCTCTCCCCCAGGGATGTATGTCAGCAGCAGCACCTCCTCCCAGAAGCTGTCAGTATGGCATGCAGCACCACCCCGATGCGCAGACGGCAAATCAGCATCCCGGCCGCCGTGGGCTCCGGGGGCTCAGCCTGCCAGCTCCTCTCTTCTCCGATTCCCCTGCAAATGGCTGCTTGTGCGCTGGGACCCGGCCAGCCGGCTGAAGTTTACCGGTCATTATGACAGTCGCTGGGGATGCCGGGCTTCATTCTGTGGTTTTTGTATCTGCATCTCGTTTAAGTTTCTTTTATGGATTTATATATCCTTGTTATTACCCGAAGTTTTAAAAACCGATACGTTTATTTAACATTATTTCCCCACTTAACTGGGGCGTATCCTGCTTTAAACTTAGTCTCGCTTCTGAATGAAGATACGGAGTGTTTGTACTGCCGCAAGGAAGTAAGGCGACGCGACGGTGTGTGTGTGTGTTTGTGTGAGGTCAGATGATCAGGCAGGTGTTTTCCTGAACACTTCTGCACAGTTTGTCCAGTGCAATGTGTGGTACATGGTCCTTCCAAAGCCTTCAGGCGTCATCCACCACATAACTCTAAATTAGGTCAGTGAACTCAGCCCCCCTCACAGTTACTGGGTTAGTGCCCAGAGCATGCTTTATAACATGTATTTGTTATGCTGCCTTGTACAGAAATGTACCGGTCTTTTTCACAAAGAGCTATAACTTTAGGCAAATCATTTTAAAGATGCTCTACGCAGTGGCTTTATTACTATTATTATTGTAACTGAAAAAACAGATGTTAAGATGTGTGGTGCCTAAATTAATATTTACCAGATAAATACCGCTTTTGCTTTATAGCTGATAAGCTAAGCTGTGAGCCAACCACACCCATGAAAAACGACAGCAAAGCTTTGAATACTGTAGATATGCACCAGAGCGCATTTGTGTTTGTGAATGAACCACTCCCGAGTGGTCAGGCAGATCTGGCGCTCTTCAGTTCAGCAGGCTCAAAAAGTCGCTTCTGACCATCTTTCTGGCATTGGGCTAACACAAGGTTAGAAGATCCCATAATCAATACCATTCATGTTCAGACTACAAACACAGGCGCTGTCCACTGACTGGTGCTTTGTATAGCAAATCCATTTTAACCATGTCTTGGTGTAGCGAACACACACACTTGTAATGTGAACAGATTTACTGATCTGATCACCTGGCGATGTCCATCCAGCCACTGGCCTCTTTTTATTGTCATCTGTCAGCTAGCTGGTCTCTCGCATATCCCAGGTACCATCTTTACACTTTTCTTTCTCACCATTTTGCTCTTGTATTGCACACCTCTGGCTCCAGTGCTGACTTGCAATTTATCCTGGTCACTCACAGGAAGCTCAGCCTGGCTTCCCGAATGCCTAGACGGCCCTTTAACTATTTCATGTTTGTGATGTGCAATCTGTGTAAATGTAACAAACAGCCATTTTATTTTTTACTGTAAACCAGATTCATGGGTTTTGGTATAGTACTCAGGAAGTATTTTAATTGACAGTTTAAAAATCTATACTTATCAATACAATTTTTCACACTGGATAGTAACCCTTCTCGTTTCATTCATACAGACATGTGCTCATTGTCTAAACGGTCAATATTCTTCACTAGATAAGTCAGTAGATCACCGTAACTGCAGTCTAGTTCGGGTTATAACCATATTAGTTATCATCTTAGATATGTAGCATCCTCTGCTGGATATAGGTGAAACAACACCCGAAGAACACAAGTCACCCAGCAGGGGGCGAGCATCGTTCTGAACACGCTGTCCTGCCTGCTCTTGTACCTGTTGGGCACGGCCTGGGCAGCACTATACTACCAGTCTATACAGACAGGCTCGAGCTGCAGTATGCTGCTGCTCTACAGCTTCAGCCATGATGGTGTCTCACCCCAACAGAACACCCCCCCCATCCAAACTATCACCATTACTGTACAAAGTGAATTTTTATTGAAGTCAGAAAAATGGAAGCAATGTTAACACCACATGTCAATGTCAAATTCACTCTTCTGGTATTTTAGTAAAATACAGCAAAAAAAATGAGTAGGATACTAAGAACATGAAACGGAGGGGGGGGGGTCGATCTAAAACAGCATTTGGAAAAATTTGCCTAGTTTTAAGTGACTATTTCAATTAAAGTTGTACGACACAGAAGTCAGTTGCCGGTGACTTCTTGGGAGAACTTGGAAGGAACAGACCCCAGAGACAGTGCTGATCCCACCACTTTCTTCCAAAGGCATGTCAGGCACTCGGCCAGGATCCCTCCCATTTTCACTGTGCATGCATACATCACAAAAGCAGAATGTCCCTTTATCCATCCATAGCCATTTGTCCAGTACAGGCTCAGATCACTATCCCTTTATTAGCTTTCCATACTTTTATGGAACTGTTTAAGTGTTGTGTTCACTTGTAGATAACATCCCTGTATTTGCACAATTCTCTGTAGACACCCAGTATAAATGTTCCCCTATTAATTTGACCCACAAAGAGTCCTATAAAAGGAGGGCAAACTTAGCGTACATTACACATTTGAACAGATTCTTTAAGGCTTTGTCAAGGTATGATAAATAAATAAAACCTTTAAGGTCCAACTTGAAACTTGAAAAGATGGGCAGGTGAGTAATCCCTTAGACTTCAATCCTACAGCAACACTACATTATCGACAAATACTGCTTGTTCACTCATCTCAGAAATAAAATTTAAAAATAGACAAACCAACCAGCAATCTTCCACTGGCTGTTCCCGCACTCTGCAGACGCAGTCATGCCGGAAAGGAAGACCCTTTGCGTGACACTCCTGTGCCCATACGACTGGGAGGCAGGGAGGGCGGGATAGAGAGACCGGGCTGCCTGCCATGTAAGGAACAAGAAACCCAGACTAACAAAATCCCCGTTACACAGCCAGTCGCTCTGCAGTTCTTACAAAGGCCAAGATCACTCCAGCCTCTTCATTAGGGCAACAGGCCCAAAATATAATGCTTACATTACGCAGATGAGCGAGTGGTTCCAATTTCCTGTCCGGCTAATTCCCAACTTGAGCTTAAAGCCCTTTTAGGGATTTTACAGGGATAAATTGAACCAGCACCCACCGCAGAACCTTCAACTAGAACTTTCCATCAACGCTGTAAGACGTTTGTTGGATCTGCATAGCTCCTTCACTGCATTACCCACCAGACTTGAAGCAACTCCTAAAATGAGGTGGAAATCAATGTTTCCAAGAGAAAATTCTGAATAGCTCTGGGGTATCATATTTGGTTTCCACTTGGGGCTAAGACTTTTTAATACTATCGAGTCACACATCAACCAATTTGAAATAAAACACTTCCATGCAAAATACCCCCAAGAGCATAAAAAAGTAACATAAGCTAGTTTTAATGGATCTGCAAAACTAATTTTCCAAAGTGAACTATGCAAACTATCACATTGGGGAGGGGGACAATTGTGCCATCTGTTTTGGGAGAAAGAGAAAAAAAAAAAAAAAAGTAAAACTTACAAAAGTTTCCAACCAAAAGAAATCAACATGCAGATTCAAGAAACATGTAAAATAAGCCACTGGTTAAAAAGGGTGGGCGGCAGTTTGTACAGACCCAGGAAAAGAAATTCAAACTTTTCTGCATCCCTTTCTTACAACTTTCCCAAACTGACAGGTCCATGAAGAAGAAAGCAACAGAGTTATGATACTAACCGTAGGCGTGTGATGCAAGAGGCTCCCCCTACAGGTGGCTTGCTCTACTCCATTTAAGGCACAGGACAAAATACATCCCACCCATCAAAGGTCAAGCAAGATCTACAGACATTCTTCCCATCGCTTCCTCGCCTGTGTACGCAAGTTCATGACCAAGTAGTTAATATGTATAAACAAAAACCCACTATTGTATAAAATAGTAAAATTCTACATTTGTTTTCTGGTTTCATCCTGACCGCTTCTCGCAGGTTTAACAGGCCTTGAGGTTGAGTTCAGACTAATATAAAAATAAACAGAACAATAATGTAGTGGTGAGTGACTAGAATCCTTTAAAATAAACGACAAACTGGACATCATCTCTTTATACATTTTTTGGAATAAAAGTTATATTGTCAGCATCAAGCAGTCATGAACAGAAGAGAAAGATGGTCTAAAGGTCAGAGGGAGAAATGCCAAGGTGTTAGATTTAGACAGATGCAGTGGTTCAGGAGAATGGGGGCAGGAGAGAACATTCAGCTGCAGCATTTGCTCTTCCATCCCGTAACACCACCCCCGCTGCTGATATCTACGTTTTCACTGTTGGGCTCTTTGTTGGGCGTCTGCAAGACAAACCGGAGGGGAAGTAGTCAAATAAAAATAATAAAAAAAAACAAAAAAAACAAAAACAAAGAGCACTGAATCAAACTGGCAAAAGTACAATTTAGCAGAAGCTAAACCTGAGAAAATTCTAGGTACTTTTCCATGAATTGAAACATAATGGCACCTATCAGCCAATAAAATGCCGGGGCTCCTGCATGTCCTTAGCTCTCACATGGGCAGGCTGTCTATTAATCTGTGACCCGGGGTTATGTATGCCCATGCTGTCAAACCCACCTTTCTAAGTATGTCTTCTGCTAACGTGAGGAATGCTTTCTCGATGTTGATGTTAGCCTTGGCGCTTGTTTCAAAAAACCTAATGGCATGTTCTGCTGCAATCTGAAAGAGACGAACGAGAGATGCTAAGACACGGGTCCTCCAGCACCAGTATCTGCATCCCACTACCGCAGATTCCCCCATTAACATTTCAGTTATGTTTTGACATCACCAGTTACATTTTTTAGGCCAATCAAAAAGCTACACAGTAATGGAATTCAGACTCATTCAGACTGTGGATAAATTAAGATGTTTCATTCGCTACAGCTTTTGATATTGTTGACAGCAGAATGACATTCCAGGAAAGCAGCAAACCAAGTCTCCAGGGGAAACCAAGTCAGAAAGATCTTCAGATGCAGAACATTTAGGGCAGAGGGGTCAATGGATCAGTGTCTGCATGCTAAATGGTGAGAATCCACCCCAGTTCCCAGCGGCAGCAAAGGACGCCCCTCAGAATGGTCTGGCCAAAAGCAGCACTGACCTGCTCTCCCTTCGTCTTGGCCACCACCCGCTTGTCCTCCATGTCACACTTGTTGCCTAGCAGCATTCTCTCCACATCTTCATTTGCATGCTGAAAAAGGATAACCCGTTAGGCATCAAACACTCGAAGAAACACTCACATTTAGACGTGTCTCTCTCTCTCTCTCTCTCTCACACACACACACACACACACTCCCCACCTCGTCGATGTTCCGGAGCCACTTGCTGATGTTCTCGAAGCTCTTGGCGTTGGTGATATCATAAACGAGCATGATCCCCATGGCACCCCGGTAGTAGGACGTGGTGATGGTGTGGAAGCGCTCCTGTCCTGCAGTATCCCTGTAGCACGGCAGTTTGGAGGGAGACAAACTGACATCCCACTGTTCATACATTTGTGCAGGGGTTTAAGCCCCAACACTTTCTGCAGCACAGTGTATAATGGAGATGGTTTTTATGGTTGTGTCCATGTCATGTTTGCTTACTATTCATCAAGATCACCTGCCCTCTGAATCCTTACACATCAGGTCTGGCTCCCTAGTTAGCAGCCCTTCATCAGTTCTGGCTGCTCCATTGTTAGAGACTGATCTAATTCCGGGCAGTGATCATTAACGTTGTCTTGACTGTCAACCATGATTAAAAATGAGCTCCCCCCCCAAATCCAAACACTGCATACTCACCAAATCTGCAGTTTGATCTTCTTTCCTTGTAGTTCAACAGTTTTTATCTTGAAATCAATTCCTATAAAAGAAGAGCAAGACAACTGTGTAGAAGCCAAAGCAAAAAGTGCTTATCAGAAGTATATGAAGATTCACAGCTAAAAATCAACCTCTCCGTGCAGCTTCTCAGATCTGACACTGGGAGGTGCTCTTCCCCACCCTCACCAGCCATATTCAACGTCCCTTTGTTACACCGAATGGCTTATACACACACACACACACACACACACACACACACAGACACACACACACACTTCTTAAATAAAGGAAAAGCAGAAACAAGCATACATTCATGTCAAATGATCTTTACAATGTCCAGCACCCTGCTGAACACTAATCTGGCACATCAAGAAAACCAGTGTAAATCTGAATAAAACCCAGAGAGTCCCGTGGCAAGTAACATCAAGTGCCTAAGCAAAAAAATGCAGCGTGCGGCTTCATTGTTTAAGCCGCTGTGCTACAGCTCAGAAGGTTGTCGGTTCAAATCCTGCAATTTCAGTTGGGCCCTTGAGCAAGGCCCTTAACCCCAGTTATTCTTTACATAAAAGCATCTGCCAAAAAATTTTCTTATTTAGTGCTTGTTACATACTTAGATCTGAACCATTCACCTTTTATATGAGATTAAAATTTTTGTGTGGGAGGGTAAGCGTCGGCCCGAAAAAAAAAAAAAAAAAAAAAACTTTGCACAGTACCGTAAGCCAGTTCACTCATCAATAACCATCATACCATTTGGACATGATGGAATATCCTAATATATAAAATATAGCTTTTGAAAAACAAACCCACAGACATCCAGAAAAGCTGACATCACACTGACAAGTTCAAATTCTTTCCTTTTTATTTCATGCTGCTGACAGAAAACTCATCTTGCTGATGGTAGTTAGTGACCAGACCCTGAATTCTAAAAGTCTCAGTGCGGCTTAGCTTTCAAACAGGGACTGATTGTTAGGCCCGAATGGTGCCAGTTTGATAAACGAAGGACTTCCGGGACGTTACTGACCTTGGGAATGAGCCTGACACCCAGATACAGCATTCGACCAAGACTGATTTGCACGCTACGCCGAAGCACATGAAGGAACGGATTGGTGTGTCAATACAGGAAGCACCACAGAACTGAAGGTCTGTGCAGCAGAGTAACGGGTAATTTATCACTTTTCACAGTATTGTTTATTAAAATAATGTAAAAGATCACCATTAAAATCTACTAAAAAGAATATTTAACAGATGGCAGACAAATATATGCCCCACAAACACACTGACGACAGACCCCCAGAATGGACGTCACATTCCTTATTACGGAAATGTCAGGCTACAGTAACACGACAGAAGGAGCAAGCCCACTGAAGCTTGAAGCATGGAAACTACCCTGCTCAATAGCTAGCTGGCTTTGTGTACGAAACGCCACGTGTGATGCGTTTCATTTATTTATTTAGGGCATGACTTCCGATCCTATCTACTATGACAAAAGCCAGCATTTCCATTTGTCCACAAACAGGACACTTTACTTCTAAGCAACATGAGTAGAAAAAAATGACTTCATAGATTGGAGCATGAAATGTGAGTTCAGCACTTAAACATGACATGTGAAATCCCATGTCTCAGTGTAACCAGCTGCGGTTTAGGTGGGGCTTCTTGGAGACAATGGGTAGATTCGTTTGCCAAGACCTGAGTCATTTTCTTTCGCTGCAACTTGACGTGAGAGCGGATATATTTTATGCCACACCCATGGACCCATTTCAGGGTCCAGTTCATCTTACCAGAATCTTTCTTCGACATCACAGAATCAAGTATGACTTGAGAAACAAAAAACTCATCTTTGCAGCAAATGAAGCCTGCTTATAAAAAAAGCCAAGGCGAGTAATGGAATAGCTGGCTGATTCATTTTGGTGTGTAACAGCTGTTGATAACACTTCACAGGAACCTGCCCAGCATTCAAAGGGAGGCTTGCTGCTGACCTCAGTAAGAGCACACATACAGATGGAAACTCATATTGGCAGAGATGGCAGCGTGATCAAACATGCACAAGGTGAGCAGAGGAACATTCCCCGTTCTCACATGACTGTCCCTTGGATGAATTAGAACTGCTTTGGCAAGCCTTCCTTGAAACCATGCCCCTGTTCAGCTAATCTTCCAAAGAGAGGAACTGGGAGATATATAGCCCATTTCCTCTTCACCTTCTCCTCTGTGTACAACAGTGGCTAATTAAACCAGTTTATATACAAAGGGAGAACCTGACCCTGGAGCAAGAAAAACATGACAGAACCATAAACTTCATTCCCCGTAGCGGCAATGTCAATTTGTTGTATTTGAGGGTGACATTGTGCCTGTATACAATGTCCCACCACTGCTAAAGAGGATAATAGCAGCTGAATTAACACAAAAACTAGGTTTTATTTAGCACTGAAAAGTGACTGAATTTACTGAAGCTCTTGAATGCCACACGGTCACATGTGCAGTAAATTAAAAAATAAAACAAACTCTCTGTAGAAGCTACAATAACTTAAGGGATGTATTAGAACATCTCAATGTTTAAAATGAGGTGATTTTGATGCTTGTGTGCATAACACAACAAATCAAACCAAAACCACTGATCAGTTCACCTTAGCATCTGACCAAAATGCAATGTTATCATCACAGAGCAACTCCCAAAGGGGAGACCCAAATTCAGGCTTGAACATAACTGTTTGAGCAGGGACAGACAATGTATGTCACCTCAGATTTCCTAAACAATCTTAACCAACTACATGTCATCAATACGTATTACATTAGCAAGATATCAGAAATAAAATCAAGAATAGAAAAAAAATCTAACATCAGCAAATGTTTCGATATTTACTGAGTTTCAGATGTATCTGGAACAGGTAGAACAGGTTTTGCGTTTCATAACCACATGCAGCTATGAGTCAGTATCCATGAGACACATGACTGGACCATACCAACACTAACTAGGCTAAGTAGAAGGACACACATCCCAAGACTAGACGATACCATCAAGGACTAAGAAATGTCTGAAGAGGCAAAATAAGGAGATCGTCCACCACTCATCTGAGCATTACAGAATGCCTTTCTTACAGTGCCTCAGAGGCTACCAGATCCAGAGCCTGCAGTAGCTGCTTTAACTGGAAAGTCATCAGGAATAGACAACGCAACCTACACAGGTTTCACATTTCACAATACTCTTTATAGTAGTAACTATGGGATGTGATATCGTTACACATCTGCGTAATCACATTTTTCCATGCTGATGATTTTTCTTAAATCATCATGTTTGTTTAATGGAAGGCAGCTGGACAGAAAGCTCCTTGGTGCTAACCATAAATTGCTACAAGCAAAGCATGAGGTAGGTGTTATCCCAGTGGGGCACTTCCTCATTGCTGCATTTATAATGTTGATCTGTTCAAATTCTCCATATGTATACAGTAATAATAAATAAAAAAAGAGAGAGACCTTAAGGGGAGGGGATGAAACATGTCCCCTCCATAGACTTCACCTAGGCCTGAATCCTAGAAGTAGTATTTTAGGACACTGAGCAATGCTGCAAGACACGACTGCTGTATCAGCAGCTGACACTGACTACCTGTGCCTTGTCACAAAATCTCCCTTCTAAAGGAAAGAATGCTCACAGGCAACTGACTACTTCTATAAGATAGACAAGTTCATATTAAATAAACCCCTCATGATTATCAGATCTGCAGCATATTCCAGAAACTATGTTAATAAATATGCCTCACAAATCATAATACCCACCTATATCACATGGGGAACAATAACGTGCCTTAAACGTTGCGTATAGAATGATCCTGTTTATTTGGGGAAACAGCAACCCAAAACAGCCTTAGTTCATGTCCATACCACACGGAACATAAAAAAGAAAAAAAAAAATCTTTGACTGGAATGGAAATACCCAAACAAAAGTGATTAGATTGTTTGTGGATTGTAAAACATAAAATTATAGAATCATGACATGGAAAAAACCCCCAACTTCCAGACTTAATCCACATCTCTCCATAAAGCTTACTAAAACGAAACACTAATCACTTATTTACAAAAGTCAAAAAGGAAAGCCACTTTCAAAATTATAAAACAAATGTATTCCTGTTGAATAGGACCAACCAAAAAAAGCGTAACGAAATTCTACCGGAACTAAAAACTTGAAACGCTGCTGAAAACGACACCATACTTCCAGCTACTGCCTGTAAAAAGCCGAAGACAAAGCACACGCGTATATAATTTGGTACCTGGATCTACACCCATAGCCCGAGTTACTGCATTCCCCTCGTGTACATTCTGCAATGATCACCGCCCAAGTCATTTAAATGCATTTTAAACTCCCGATTATCTGCCTCGGCTCGCCGGCTCTGTACACCGTTCTTACGGACACCCCCCGCGCATGCGCGGCCCGATACAGGTCCATTTGGGCTATGGAATCCCGACACCATGTAATGCACATACATGTTAAAGAAGCCTCCAACACGGCCAACACCCACCAATACGACAAGTTCATGCGGCGGCCCGCAAAGGAGCCGAATGTCTCTTACCGGGCCCGGCCGCCAGTCACTAAGAGGCCCTGAAACCCCGAGCAGATTTACCCCTCTTCGCACAAACAGGCCGTAGTTAACCCACAACAACCATCAGCGCAGCTAGTTATAAAACTAGTTAGGCGGCGATGGAGCCAGTCCGTCGAGCACAAACAGGGCGACGGGGACGAAATTATGCCAGGGCCGGGCCAGGCCGCGCCGGACGGGGAACGGCGCTGGCTGGTCCGGCTGCCAGACGGTGCGGCCCGAGGAGGCGATAAAAGCTTTTATTGTGCAATATGAACATAGCGGCTTTCGTGGGCCGGCTGCCCGAGGCAGCGCCGAGCTCGCACGGAGACCCGGCCTTCCGCCAGCTCGCTTTGGCCGGTCCTCGTCCGCGGGCGTCCGTCCGGAGCCTCACCTATGGTGGATATGAAGGTGGTGTTGAAGGCGTCGTCGGAGAAGCGGAACAGCACGCAGGTCTTGCCCACGCCCGAGTCTCCGATCAGCAGCAGCTTGAACAGCAGGTCGTACGTTTTCTTCGCCATGGAGCCTCCGGTCGCGAAGCCACAAGGAGCCGGTTCGGGGACGGGGCGAAGCCGCCGAGCTGGCGTGTGCGAGTGGGCCGACGCTGCGAGTCACAATCAGCCGGGCGGCCCTGGTGGCCAGGCGGGACCGGGGTCCCTCTAACTAATGCGCCTTCTCGAAGTGGAGCCGGGCCCGCGGCCGTATTTCTCACCCAGCGGCGTCTCCCTCTCCCAGCCTCTCACCCGCACTGCTGGGACAAAATGGCGCCCCTCCTCTCTGGCCGACTTACTCCTTCACCCGGCTAGCACGCTAGTTCTGACTCCTAGCGTTGCCCGACATGCCAGCCCACGGTTTTCGGCCCGGTTTCAGGAGCTACAGTTAAATTCGCGTCCTTTAAATTTAACGTAAAGCCAGAGGAGTAGCCGCCGCCTTCGGACGGAGTTTCCCCCACCAAGGCGACTCCCTAATTTACTGACACGCCCAGTCCCCGCCCCAGCCTAGCTATCGGCATTTTCATTGGCTCTCCGCGATGCACATCAAATTGATATTTGACCATGATTCGCAAGATGGTCAGCCATCACAAGTCGAGCCAAGCTTCCCGGGGCCAAACAGAAAAGGCCATTTGCCACTGCGCTGCAGTCTCCGCCATTTTGGTTCTGACAGGGCGGTTTGGCAGCGACAGGCAGACGCCCGGAATTGAGCCGAAATGGCCGTTCCTACAACGTCGCCTGACGAACGGCGCTCCCAAGTGCTGTTTTTGACATATACACCGAGACTCCGGCTCGGTGGCGCAGGCGCGTCCCTGGAATTTGGCGAAGTTTGGCGAATGCGCCGTGACACGCGGCGCCGTCCTTAGCGCAGGGGACCCGGATCGGGGCAGGCGGCGGGTCCCGGTTTCTACTCCCGTTAAATCAGAAAGCACAAACAGAGAAGTGGGTGTTCTTCCTTCTGCGTGTGGAAAATGGACGCGTGCGCTGTGCAAATAAGAACTTTGTTACAGTGATAGGCTTTTTGATGGGCACCTAAACAGTTTAAAGACAGAGGTCTATGGAGACATTCATGAATTTCAATCGAATGTACATTCCATTAAAATAATATGACAGTAATAATGCCAGTTTAAGTAGTTAATAATAGTACCGGGTTGGACCCCCTTTTGCCTTCAGAACTGCCTTAATCCTTTGTGGCATAGATTCAACAAGGTACTGGAA
>JAODKL010000039.1:15854833-15874066 GCA_026780765.1 Petrocephalus schoutedeni
ATGTGATTGGTTGATTAGATAATTGCATTCATGAGAAATTGAACAGGTGTTCCTAATAATCCTTTAGGTGAGTGTATATATATAACAACAGCGTAATGCACATGAACTATTCTGTGAAATGAAAATGCAGATATATACACTCATATGAGTGAATCAAAAATGGGATGCACATTAAAACACTGCTGTTGTTTGCCTCAGAATTACCTTTGACCTTTTAACGTCTGTTTGCAAACCAGAAAATAAAATGTTTACTTTACTAATCCAGGTAAGCCCTGAACAAATACAGTATGTGTGAATGATGTAACACGGTTCTCAGTGCTGTATGACAGCACTGACTGCAGCTCTCAAATGTCAGTTTCTTTGTCCCTCTACTGGAAGAGTCGAGCAGCTTTACTTACTCAATTCTTTGGGATTTTAATACTTGAATGACTAACCAGTAGGTTCAGTTTTCACACTACAATTCCCTTGGTGTATTGTACCAATCCTAGGAGCCACACAGCCTTTTGGTGAAACAGTTGGGGTCCTTGCCCGCGGTGTGGGCAGCTGGAACTCAGATATTGCCACAGACTGCCCCCGAGTGGTCTGGCACCCCATGTGACTGGACCATACTAGTTAATTACCACTTAATTGTATAATATTAACTTGTATTAAAAACATTTCGGTAGCACGCAGTATCGTGCTGCTAACTAGCTAGCTTGTGTCTGTTTCACGTGAAATATTAAAATTAGTGTAAAAACTAATATCATGGCATGTACCCATTGATTTCATTGCTCTTCTGTGTCTCCTAGTCAAATAACACCCTAGGCAATCACTTACCTTGCCTGTACAGTGGACGACCCCCGGCCCCAGCTAGGCCAAATCCTTGGTATAAAAGATGAAAGAAAATTATCACTGACTTTGAAAAGAGAAAAAGGCAAATCCCTTACACACATTGTAGCTGACATACATGATCGCATTGTGTTTGTCTTCAGTAAAAAAAATAGTACTTATTACAGAAGCCATATGAAGAACACCAGAAACATAGGCTGTCAATGGGAATTTAACTGATGTTAAATTGCTAACATTTCTAGGAGTCACCTGTCAAAGGCCTGTATTAAATCTAAGCCCTCAGTAATTAAAGATGAGGGTCATGTGATCAAACTGACATCACAAACTTAACAAACAAAGCTGTTATATATATTATGTTGTCGCAATTTAGTACCAATTTTTACCATATGCTGGAATGATGGAATTGGTTAAGCAGAAGTATGTGAGCTCCTGTTAACTTCTGCTAAATTCACATTTGTTATTCTAAACAGAATTACAGCAATTTTGGGAAATGAAATGGTTCTGTGCTACTTGGATGTAGCCAATGACCAGCGACAAACCGCACGTCGGTCTACCCTTTGTCTCAAATGATGTAGTGCCAAATGGGTATTTTATAGAGGAGCCTTGTAGGGCATAATTCTCCCTTACTATGCATTTATATTTCCTAAATGTATTCTGAGCCCATAGGTGGAAATTTCAGGTCGAGAAATTAAATACTGTTCTGGATTTTTACTTTGAGGAGCTTTCTTAGTATTTGAGTGTCGGGGACTTGAATCGGCAATTTTTCGACTATCTAGTCGCGTCCCTAACCACTACACCACCTGCCTACTTCATTCGCCGATACATTTGGCCGTGAATTTGAAGAACTGTGAAAGCAATATTGCCCTCTATTGGTCAAAACACAAATTAATCTCCAAGTATGCAATTATGCTGCAACGGAAAAGGATTCTATATTGGCGCCTCTCCCTGTCTTAGCGTGCATCCATACTGCACATCCAATTCAGGGTCCAAGGGGACACCTATTGCCTGACTTACGTGGGAGGTTTCTGGGAAAACGGAGTATTAGTAAAAATAAATCAGTTTAAATTGGATAGTACATAAACAGTCATATGGGAATAAAAGTTTAGGAACAAGTATCTGTAGTTAATTTCAAAGAGTGTTAAAATTGTTTATCTCTTTTCATTTTTGTTACAGGACTAACTCGGCATAACTGTGAAACGTCCGTTAAGTGACTCGCGGTAACTTGCGCCGTCCTGTGCTGAGCCGACGTCCCCAGGCACACAGGTGTCGCACTTCGCCGCCAGGGGTCGCTGCGCTCAAAGCCACGCCGCGGAGCACCGTGATTTCCCCCCTGCACGTAAACATCAGACATCCTCGGACAACACCCACCCTGCACCAAGAATCTAGGCGCTTTACCTTTTAACTGAAGCCTGTGCGTAGCCTAAATTTCTAAATCACTCAGTCAAACGTCTATGATTAGGTGGCACTTCATAACGAACACTGCAAATGACATTGTAACTGTTCTGACATGTAATGGTATTCTTAAAATAACGTCGCCTGGGCATTCATAAATATGACCGCACTGTTATAAAATAAACACAAGCCTGCCTTATGATTGCAAGTCGCTCGCCGTCTTTCGCGTAATGCACACACGGGATGCACGCATGCCGCATTAATAGCTGTCAGTGACAGAGCTCCGACTACAAGTCCCAGGCTCATCTTGCGGCGTCCGCAGTGACACTGGGTGGGGGCTGCGATGAGGTAATTTGCCAGTGGGCTGGGTCCAGGACGGGGAGGTGACAGCTTTTTCTCCTAGTACCAGCACCAGCGGGAGCGGCACGGATAGCTCGCATCCGGCTGCATGCGGCCAAGGGACCGGCCGGGTGGACCGCGGATACGGGCGCCAGCATCGGGAGGGGTAAAGTCAGCGCCCGCAGGGACCGGCCGGTAAACGGTGCATATAAAAAACGGCGTGCATTTACCCAGCGGCGCCCATTGTCCATTTATACAGTGCTGCATACTGAGACAGGGCAGGGAGGATGCAGAAGCGGATCGGGCTTGTCGGCGACGCCTTGCAGCCTTATACCTTATGATTTCATTTCCCGAAATTGCCTCACTCCGAAGCAAGCTCGAATTTTATCATTAGTGTCGAAGATGTCAAAGATTAAAAATTGCGAAACGGTGAAAGTGGTGGTGAGATGCCGCCCACTGAACCGGAGAGAGGAGGCGACCGGCAGCGATAGCATCGTGGATATGGATGTCAGACTGGGACAAGTGTCCTTACGGAACCCGAGGACACCTACGGTGGAGCTGCTTAAAACCTTTACGTTTGATGCCGTCTACGATGCCAGCTCGAAACAAAGCGACCTCTACGACGAGACTGTCAGACCCCTCATAGACTCGGTGCTGCTTGGCTTCAATGGGACTATATTTGCCTACGGTCAGACGGGTACCGGAAAAACTTACACCATGCAGGGCTTGTGGCAGGACCCGGACAAACGGGGCGTCATCCCAAGTTCCTTCGAGCACATTTTCACACATATATCCCGATCTCAGAACCAGCAGTACCTGGTCAGGGCATCGTATCTGGAAATTTACCAAGAGGAAATCAGAGATCTCCTATGCAAAGACCACACGAAAAAACTTGAGCTCAAAGAAAATCCCGATTTGGGAGTTTACATCAAGGACCTCTCTTCTTTTGTGACCAAAAATGTCAAGGAGATCGAGCACGTCATGAACGTGGGCAACCAGACCCGCTCCATTGGATTCACCAACATGAACGAGCACAGCTCCAGGTCGCACGCTATTTTTGTCATCACGGTAGAGTGCAGCGAACTCGGCCTCGACGGGGAGAACCACATCCGGGTCGGGAAGCTCAACCTGGTGGATCTGGCTGGCAGCGAGAGGCAGAGCAAGACGGGCGTGCAGGGGGAGCGACTCAAGGAGGCCACCAAGATAAACCTGTCCCTCTCCGCCCTGGGCAATGTCATCTCCGCCTTGGTGGATGGAAAGAGCACCCACATCCCCTACAGGGACTCTAAGCTCACACGGCTGCTTCAGGACTCCTTGGGGGGCAATGCTAAGACCATCATGGTGGCCACTCTCGGCCCTGCCTCCTCCAACTACGAGGAGACCCTGACCACTCTCAGGTATGCCAATCGGGCCAAGAACATCAAGAACAAGCCACGGGTCAATGAGGACCCGAAGGACGCCCTTCTCCGGGAGTTCCAGGAGGAGATAGCCAGGCTGAAGGCCCAGCTGGACAAGAAGGGCATGCTGAGCAAGAAGCGACGGCGGAACAGCCGGAGGCTGAGGAGGAGCGTGGACGGGGAGGAGGCAATGGATGGCGATGGCGAAGAGGAGATGGAGATGGACAGCATGGAGAAGGATGTGGAAGAGTACATGAAGGAGCAAGAGGAGAAGCTGGAGCTGGAGAAAGCTGCCATAAGGGACGACCGAAGTCTAGTGGCCGAGGAGAAGCAGCGTCTGCTGGATGAGAAGGAGAAGATGATGGCCGACCTGAGGAAGGAGCAGGAGGCAATGGAGATGCTAACGGCTAAATTCAAGGTAAGAAGACAGTGTGCTTAAATGGCCTATAGATATGTCTGTGGTATCATATGTAATTCGACTGCAGCCTTAGCATGTTCTTTATTGATTCAGTTGTGCTGCTTCTTTCCAGATTGGAACATAATGCAGTAAGGTGGATAGTGGAAGGTTTCATAATTCATTGAAAAATCATAAAACTGGTTTTAAGAAAGGATTTATTTTTAACAGTCTTATTAGAGACTTCCATTTCAGGCTAGAGATTTGTGTTTTGTGGGAGAAACATGATAATGAGACATGTAATTCTGTGGAATTAGTATGTGGAGCTAAATAATAGGACTGTCATCTTATCTCCCAGAGCGGGTCTTGGGTTGTATGTTTGCAGGCCTGTTTTCAATGGGCACCGTTCAGCCGAATTTCATTTTTCCTTGTTGAATTCAGAGAGATTCATTTTTTCCTGTACACCAGGCCAATAGTTTTTTAAAGGTCCATAGAGTGCACATGTTGAGTGGACATGACTGTGAAAGGAGGCTATATTTGCTATATATCGGCTATATAGGATCATTGGAATGTTTCTTCTCAGATATCGCATTATGCTCTCCTTTGAGACACACATACACATATATACTGTACAGGTGTTATTGAAAGGTGGGGTCTGAGTGCAGGGTCAGCTGCTTATCTGGCACCGGTGGTTATAGGCCCTGCTCATGGGCCCAGTGGAGATGTGACTATTATGTTTAAGGCTAGTGTTAATATTCGAGCAGTAAAATACTGTACATTGTGAGGGTGATTGGAGGTCTCTATGACACTAAACTCAGTAATTATAAATATGTTATGAAATGTCTGGAAAATGAAAAAAGTCAGTTACAATCACTGTCCCTTAAGTCAGGCCAGTTACTGTCATTGTCCTTTGTGTCAGGTCAGTTACTGTCACTGTCCTCTGTGTCAGGTTAGTTACTGTCACTGTCCCTTATGTGCAGCCACTTACTGTCACTGTCCTCTTTGTCAGGTCAGTTACTGTCACTGTCCTCTGTGTCAGGTCAGTTACTGTCATTGTCTTCTGTGTCAGGTCAGTTACTGTCACTGTCCTCTGTGTCAGGTCAGTTACTGTCACTGTCCTCTGTGTCAGGTCAGTTACTGTCACTCTTCCCATGTCAGGTCACTGTCCCCTGTGTGAGATAAGTTACTGTCAGTTACTGTCCCTTAAGACGTGTCCACCTGACAAACGTGTGTGAACGCTCATGATGGAGATGCTCCTGCTTCCTGATTCCCTGCCACATGGTCACATGGTCACATGGTCACATGGTCTTATGGGCACATGGACACATTACCTTGCCACTCCCACACGCTTCCTTCTGCCTCCTTGGCTTTCAGGTGACTCTTATGTGACGCCATATTAAATATTCAGTATGCTTCTCATCCACAGGTCACCCAGAACATATTGATTTTCGTTTCGTTTTTTTTTTCCCTTACATTTGTCTGGAATTATGCCAGGAGCACACAGAGCTGTAAATGAAAATCAGCAGTAGGTATATTTACCACAGCTGGGATAGTCTTCACAGTGAGGTAGACTGAGTTCTCCATCACACACTGAGGTTGACTGCATGTGAGCTATGGTCTTTTCTTCTGCATAGGAGACAGATATGGGAGGATAGTAATGTTCTCGGTCAGTCATAATAACTCCCAATGTTGCCATTCCAGAAGCTTTACTGAATCAGTGTCTGTTATGAGGACCTGTAACTCTCTGTCATATTTAGCGTGACACGTGAGATACTTAGTGTGTGACATTTTAGTATCATTCCTATGCATATGTAACAAGATTTAATAATTTATTTTCACATGCACCGTGAAAGTCTCACTCAGCCTGTCCTTCCTGCCACTGGAAAACGCAAATTAAACACAAATCAGAAACAGAAATTAAGGTGATTCAGTAAGACAATAAATACAGTAAGCCAGTATGTACAATTATTGCAAGAAATGCACAAGTACATAAACTGGTGTAATGTAAACATGTAGCGCAATGTAAACATATAATGATGATGGTGATTGAAATAAAAATAATTGTAAGTGTTGTGCAAAGTCTGTGGGAGTCTTTCTGCCACGTTGCCCATTGTGTGCATGTGCTGTGTGGGCAGACACAGCCCCCCACTGGCTGCAGGTGATTGTGTCAAGACTGCAGTGGTCACTCTGCTCAGAATCCACTACTGGGGGCTGCAGTACGCTGCTGCGGTTGCCAGTTCTTTCCCAGGAATCTGCACATTTGTGGTTCTCCAGTGGAGCCTCAGGTTGCTCTGGGCAGGCAAAACCTGGCAGCCCGTTCTCCGTTCTTCAGAGCTCTGCACATGGTCTGCATATGCCTCAGCTCCCGCACACACGGCATACGATCCAGGCTTTAATGGTGACTGGCAAGCTGCCCAGGAAGTACCCCAGCCTCCTATAGACAGGTAAACAGGCGTAAGCTATATTAGTTTGGGAGAAGGCTGCCATAATGTTTAATGATGTCTATAACTGTACTTTATAGCTGTCCTGCACTATGTGACTGTGTCTATATGCTGTGCACATGGACACACAGCTTAGTGGATGCCTGAGCAGCACCAGAGGAATCCCTGTCTGTGTGTGTGCATCCTGTTGTGTGAATAACGACACAGTGAGTCACGGCATCTCCTGCTTTCCCGTCAGCTTCCTTTCCTCCTCTGACATCAAAGCCCCGCTAACAATGCCCCCCCCCGGCGAGCGCCTTGTGCCGCTGAGACGTCCATGCTAGCAGCTTAGCGGCTAGCGCTGCACAGCAGCACGGTTGTGCTAGATGCTGGGCTGCTCAGCTGACAGCTGGCATGGGGAGGGTCTCAGGGTGTGTGTGTGTGTGTGTGTGATTCAGCTTAACTGCCATTGTGCTGAGTACAGGTACAGAGCCAATGAAATGCAGGTAATATGTTACCAGGTATCAAAAATATAAATATATATATACCAATACAATAAATACAATAAGCTGTATTTTCAGGAGTATCCTGCCACTACTCTGGCCTGCTCTCCTCCATGCAGCTGGCCAGGTGTGTCTCTGGATTCCCCGTAGTGCCCACTGGTGTGTGACAGTGATCTCCCTGTGACGGACGGGCATACCAGCCAAGGTGCCTCTCTGCCTTACGTCTCCAGGCTCAGTAAGACCCTGCACTCATGAAGTCAGCATGGAAAACGGATGGTATGAGCAAGTCAATTAAATGAGCTTCATCTGCTCTTACGTCGCCCAGAGACACTTGTTATCCCTGTAAGTCTGGGTTCCGCTGGCTGTGAGAGCTCACCTGGCACTTGGGAAGACGTACAGGAAGAGTGGATGGTACTGAGGGGGAGAAGAGCCTCCTGGGAAGAGCCTCTGTGAGTTTGTACCCCTGCTAGGCTGTGCCAAGATGCTGGGGGGCAAGTTCACCCTTCAGATTCACCCTCTCTGTCCCGCACTCCTCTTTCTGGGTTAATAGCATGAGCCACCGTGGCTATTTATAGTAGAAAAATACAGATTTGAGTTTGCAATGGCTGAAATATGTCATTCCCATGAGTACAAGTCCATGAAATGTGCAAGGTGAATGTGAGAAAGACTGGGCTTCCACATAAAGTCCCAGTCCCCTTTTAAGTCGCCGTGCTGTTCTCTCTGGAGAAAGTGGTGCTGATCCAAGGCTGCCGTCTTTTTAGAATGTTTTGCTTAGTGATCTTTTTTACTTCATCTTATGGGACTGGCCATGGATAATCCGGCCCTAATAGACTGTTTTTCAATTTATATATATTTTTTTTGCTGTGTAGTGTACTTGGGAAATTGCATCGCTCTGCGAAATTGACGGGCTGCACCATGTTCACAAGCCAGAGGTGGAATTCTATCAGGAGTCATTGGTTTAACAGTTAGCTTATATTAATCTTATGGGTGCTACTGACAGCTGTTGTCAGCGTTTTAAACACAATTAAAAGCGGCAAGTTTTAGTTACTGCTTAATTCAGTGTGTCTGCTGCGGATAGTATGGGATCATTTTCTTCAAAATTTAAAGTGGATGAATTCTGAGAAATGAAATAATAAGCGAGAGATAATACACGGATGAGTCAAAGTCGTCATCTTCTCAAGATTTCTATATGTCACATTGAAGCGATTAGTAATGAATTTGCATGGGCGATTTACAAGCATGACATTTGATTCACATATTATGTCATTTAGAAACAAAGTGATTTTCATTACGCTCAGTATCAGCATTATAAAGGAAATACGTGTGAGCACCATTCCAAGAGATGAAAAACCCATACAATAGTAACTGAGGTTTGTTTTCACTTTTTATTGGAATTTTCACTTCAAAGTCCTGTGAATGCATGTGAGGAAGAAAGCAGGTTTCACGTGGATTTAGGGGAACCTCTTTATTATGCTGCCAAGATCAATATTTTACACCTGATTTAAATTCTTGATATTTTTTTCCTCTGATTGCTGACCTCTCAGGTGTGTTTGGTCTTCACCCAGCTCCACGCTCACGGTGAGGTTTGTGGTGCTGTTTAGTCAGGGTATCCTCCCATAATTCCCTGCTCTTTGGTCTTGATTTTGAGATGCCTACAGTGGGTCATTGTGCTGCTTTGTGGAATAAGGCTCCAGGCCATCCTGTGACCCCATCTGGCTTAACTGATTGCAAGGATGACGGATGGATCGTTTGATGGTGCTTCATTTTCAATTCATTGTTTTGAAATAAAATGTAAAACCATGCTCTAAAGTAACCAGTGATGTAGATCACTGGGTGTAGCTACATAAATCACGGGAAGTGCCGCGGATCACTGAGCTTACCTACATAAATCACAGGAATTTCTGCCAATCAGAGGGTTAAGTCGCATAAATCACAGGAAGTGCTTAGGATCGCTGAGTTTGCCTACTTAAATCATAGGAAGTGCTGCCGATCACCAGGTTTACCTAAATAAATCAAGGAAGTACTGCCACCTTACTGGGTCTAACTCCTCTGGGGCCTGCCCGCCCATGCTGAAACATTGATGAGTTAACAGCAGGCTGCTGGCGAGCTTCAGAACAGAAGGATGGCTGTTCTGAGGTCTACTCACTCCCCTGTCCAGCATAAACATCTCTTTGCATAATGGAACAAGCAGATTTCCCTCTTCTTTCTGTACAGGGCAGGAGCACTGAGAATAAATTGTAATCAATTTGTCCATTTGTTTGAGGTAAGCCTCTCTACTCTCCTCTGTAGTAACATCACCACCAGAACCACAGGGTGCTGTTACCTGGCCCATAAACCACAGTGGCGATATCCTGGTCTTGTTTTTATAGAAGCACGGACAGTAAAGGTCTTCATGCGAGATCTTACTTTTTGTAAATATCTAAAGTTTTCTGTGAAGAGGTGACAATTCACTGTTGTCATGGGAGAGTTGCTCTCATCTGTCCAGGATTCCTTTTCATAATGATTCAGACGGTTGCATGTTCTTGAATTTATGCTTGTAAGGCATTAGGAAAACCTATAAGGAAAGCAATATACCTTATAGGTGTAGGTGAATTTGGGTTGTCTTTATGGCAATTGGACCACCAGATGACCTGATGACCACTAGTAAACTGGGTCAGTACTCAGCACAGGTCCATTTGCAGGAAATATACAGCCCTTCACTTCTGGCTGAAGGGACAGATTCCACATTAGATGGACCCCATATGAAACGTGAGCACTTGTAAAAACCCATTTTAAATGGGCCCCGAGAATCCCTGTCAGTGTCTTTTCAAAGCCTTGCTGTCCCACATAGGACATTAAGAGACCTTTGCAATGTTGGGTATAGCATATGGAAGACAGTGGCAGCTGAACAGCTCTTACTGTAGGTGAGGGTTTCTCATAAAGCCAGGAGATCTTCTTTAAGGTGAGGAGGAACACATTGGTGGGAGACAGGCTATCAGCCCCCGTGGCCACAAAAGGTGGGGGTCGGACTGTGCCTCTGCCAGTTAGGACACTATGCCTGTGGTCAGAAGGTCATCAGATTAAATCCTCGGATCAGCAGAGTGATTGCACTGTTGGACCTTTGAGCAAGGCCCTTAACCCCCAGTTGCTCCAGGCACTGTCTGATCCTGCTCTCTCAGGAAAATGTATGTTTCTTTGGATTAAAGTATCTGCTAAATTTCTCTCTACTCCAAAAGCACCATCCACCTAAAGATCTCCATTCCAGGCAGCCACGGTTGCAGGGTGAGCTCTCCACCCATCGGCCCCAGAGGCCTTCCATCCTGGAGGGGTTGCTAACCCCCAATGAAAGGCACTGAGGCAACGTTAATTAGTCATGTTAACGCCAGAAGAAAAGCCCATTGTCTGGACATGAAATGGGGAGGGGGGGGGCACACAAAGCCATCATTGTTAGGTTTCTGATGCTCGGTTCTGTGTTCTCTGCCTGCTTAACTCATATGTCGCGGTTATTTTAAGGCTGGGGGGGGGTGCTGTGGGCCTGTCTTCCTTGAGCTTCTTCATGTCTTCCTTACTCTGCTTTACTATTCCTTGTTCTGTAGTTACTAACGCAGAATAAGAGCATCATGGGATACATTCACTTTGTCTTCCTCGCTTTGAAGCCTAAACTCAGATGACTGACCCGCCTTACTGTCAGGTCACATGTCACTGTCACACCATCATATCCCACTGCCATTAGAGCACAGGAGACACACCCTCATCCCTACTATCATTTTGGTGGGATTATTCAGTGCAGGACAGTGCCCCGAGTGTGTGTATGTGTGTGTGTGTGTGTGTGTGTGAGACAGAGAGAGAGAGATAATCACCACACTGGTGACTTTATTCCCATTCATCCAGTGAGTCACAGTTCCTGAGTCAATTCAGCTCCTGCTGTGCATCACTTCTGAGCTCAGTGACTCCTTCCTGTTTCCCACAAAGATGTGGCAGGAGATTACACACAGTGATGCATTTGGTGGGATGTGGAGGAGTATGATTGTAGCTGCTGGTTTGTTTGACTTACAGTAAGCAAGTGTGATTTCTGTGAATTCTATGGAGAAATGCTCCTTCCACCCTCCCGTGAGAAGGCAGGGCCCTCAGAACAGGTTGTGCAGGATGAGAAGCAATGAGGCAGCCACTTTATTCATCTACCTGTGAAATGATGGATAAGATTCATCTAGGAACTCTTATGCTGCCGTTTCCAGGGATGTTTTATGAGGTTGCACACATTGTACCAGCATTTCTAGAGGGACAATTCCACTAGTCAGCCCTTAGGTTTGGCAGTTTGAGGTCAAGTCAATATAAAAGCTGAAATCGCTGACTCAGAGTCTAGCTGCTAGTCCCCAAGGTCCACCAAGGCAGCATCTCAGCATCTGCACTCACAATGATGAGTCATCCTGATATTTTCTAAATCTTATTTACCTTTACATACTTGTGCTGCTCTGGCCTAAAGTGTTCTGGAATATTCCATGTGTTTCTTTGGCTTCACTGGTGTCTTGTTTAGAGGTGAATATTGGCTTGGTATCGTCTCTGTGCTTTCTAATGCCTCCGTGATGAAGAGCTTCACATTTGAGCTGCTTCCAAAGTGATGCACTGCTGTTCATTTTGCTGATTTTGATTTGCTAGTATGGTCAGCACCTGGTCATTTAAAATAAATGTATTTTTTTCCATCTTAAAGAACTGCTATCATCCTGTTTTACAACGTTGTTTATTTTTTCAGGGATCTGCATTTCTGTGGGAAGGGAATAATGGGATTCACATTGCAGCACTGTACCCTCCGACAAGCCCTTCCCACAATGCACTGCAGGCTGACAGTTGACAGTATCATTTTGAGGCTGACATTGCCATGGATTCAGTGACGCCCCCCCCCCCATCCTATGATGGTCTGAGCCATTCAGGTCTATTGTCTTCACAATAAACACCAGCAGATTTAATGCCTTAAAGCACAACACCAGGCATGACTGTAGTTGCAAATGAAGCAAATATAAATAATTTTGGTTTAAACACTTACTTTTAAGACTGATTATTAGTTAGCTGTACCTAAATTATTTGTCTGCAGCCTGTTACATTTGTGTAATTGTGTAAATAATATGAAATAACATTATTAGCAAATTATAGTATTGTTTGCTCACTGGAAATATAAAGGGTCATAAATTAGCATATTTATTTTATTCAGGTTTTAGTCTTATATTATGTGTTATTTCCACGGTAGAATGCCGCTGGTGTCACATAGTCTGAATGGGCTCTAATAGTGAGGCTTGTGTCCTGTATCAGGAGGAGTTGAAGACCTAATTGTCTCTGCAGGTGTTTTTCCATTGGGTTATATTTTTAGCCAATTCCCCCCCACAGCCAATGAGCAGAGCTGCTGCAGAACGAAGCACCAATCAGATGGCTCCAACCCCAGGACGCTGAGTAGAGCAGACGGAGTGCTGGTTGTTATGAGACCGAATCGGGGCAGACTGCAGAAGTGGGCGAGGTCGCCAGTGCGGCAGCCATTCTGTAGCCCGGTAAAAACCACCATCCTGCTGGAGGCTGTGAAAACCCACCAGTGAGGCCTAAAGCAGATTGTGCTGTCGCTCTAAATAGACCACATGGAGCTCAGGAAGGCTGCAGGCGAGCAAGCTCAAAATGAGCAGAATGTACAGAATGATATATGTGTGAGTGCTGGATGTGTTAGTGACAGGAGCATGTAACCCAGTAAAAAAAACCTTTATTTAATTTAATTTTATTTTATGCTTTGAGTAGTGGGTTAAGTGACAGAATGCATATCTGTTTGTTCATAGCCTAAATTTTAAAGCAGAGGTGGAGTAATCCTATTTATTTGCTGGTGCCACCCCATGAAATCAGTGAAAAAGGCCTATATGAGCAGGGCACGCATTTCGTGGGCCGCAGTGCAGACCATCATTCCCGGGACTGACAGAGGTGTAATGCCATGTACTCTGTCCACGCCATCTGCTGACTTAGAGGCGGAGGCTGTGTATCATTGGGGGTGGGGGCTGGTTGCTTTTCGCTGTCTTTATCCCCTGATTCTGGGACGACAGGGTGATAGGGTTCATTTTTTGGTGGTTTTCGTCTCACCTCCCAGTACATGTGAATACTAAGTGTGATAGAGCCAGGGGGGCAATTCCACTGAAAGACTGATTGTGTCAGTTTCCCCTGGTCCCCCCCCCCCCCCCAGAGAGCCCTAGGCAAGGCGTGACCTTTCCCTGCCGCTTTACATCGATTCACCCTCCCCACCCTGCCCTGAAACCTGCCCTGCCCTGAATCGCGGTTTTCACATAATGACTTTCTGTGTCAATCACAAGACTGCGTAAATTACGTCTGTGAAAGTGTCTACATTGCAGTTACCGAGAGAAAGGTGTATGTCCCCATCCTCATACATCACAGACAGTCTGTCCACACCCAAGGCTTGTATTTTTGGGTCAATACCCAAAATTTAAACCCGTACAAATGGCCTCAACCAGGGCTGTCCATGAGGGGGGAGAAAAGGGAACACTTTTAGGGTCTGGGGGGGGGGGGGGGCACGATTTTAGGTTCTTTAACCCTGACAGACATGAAGTTCGAGCACTGGGTGTTGAGGGAGTCTCTTGGCACTCTCTATGTGCTTTTAAGTAAGAGACTTGAATTGAATTCAATTGAATTCCAAGTGAGAAGTAGCATAGTCCCCTAAATGACATACATTCATTTTCATTTATGCTTCTAATAAGGCATTATTAACACAGGCACAATAATGTAAAATCCAGATTAATTTAGCAAGTGAACATCTGTTATCTCTGATTTCTACTAAAAACAGGCAAACCTTCCAAGTCTTATTCTTACTAAGTATGCTTGTGCAGGCACTGCCAGAGTTACCATGGATGCCTCGGGCACAACGCCACACTGTCATAGACTAGCTGTTTGTGCCATCTGAGCTTTGCTTGGGGCCCAAGTGCTTCTCCAGTGATAAATCTCCACTTCTTATTCTAGGCATTTTGTTAGTTATGAGCCAGTCTGGGCTTGGCTGGGATTACGGTAATACAGTATATGGCAGTATTCAGGGTGCACTGTGGCATTTTGAATTCTTGGCTGGCCTGTGAAATTAACTGACCCTCCCCCCCACTTGGCCAAGTTTCATAGAAAATAGTAAATATATGAACACAGTACAAATACCGTATACCATGTGATACAATGTCTGCATTATATCATGGTATGAGAAAGACTTCTGAGCCTCGGTGCCCAATCTTGATGTGTCCCCCATGTGCCCAGCTGCTGACCATTTGCATCCCCGCTCATCAACAGGCTATGGAGAGCAAGCTCCTGGTTGGAGGGAAAACCATCATCGACCACACCAATGAACAGCAAAAGATGCTGGAACTGAAGAGGCAGGAGATCGCTGAGCAGGTAAGGCCTCTCCCCTCCCGAACCATCTCTGACATGCTCTTACATTTCCAGGCATCTGCATAAAGATGCTAGTTATAACAGAATTAATAGAATTCACAGTAAGGGAAGGTGGACTGTGTCCCCCAAAGGACCAAAGTAACATGAGACAGCCCTTTCGTTAGTGATCGCAGCAACGAATCATGGGCAGATCTGTGTTATTACTGTCCAATCAGTAGAGCAGCTGATTGGTGCTCATCATTCTCCTGTTTCCCACAATGCTCAGGGGCTCATCTTCCCCAGCTCTGATCTTCCACTCCTTGGACACTTGGTCTCAAGGGAATCTCCCATCTAAACCATTTAAACCAGTGCTGGATCTTTAATCTGAGTTAAGTTCAGGTTCTGAGGCTCCATCTTCTCTGATGGAAGATACCCAACCCTTCGTTTGGAAAGTGGGGGAGTCCAGGTACAAATATAAAGGTCAATTTTTGTTGGGAACTTGCATTTGATACATTTCCAGCAGTTGACAGTTCTGTCTGAACTATCTGTCATGAAAAGGAAGGAGTATTGCCTTGATCACTGACCCTCGCCCCCCCCCCGCCCTTGTGAGTTTTATAGCTGAGGATTTACTTACTGTAAGAAGAAAGGATGGCTCAGTACTGATGCCATTTTGAAGTTTCTTGCAAGAGGAAAATGCAAACCAATGTGGACACATGATTGTAGGGAAGGGGATGTAACACAAGAAATTGGGAACTGTAGAAAAATTATGAACTGGCCGCACAGTGTGAGGATAACCTTGATGGGTGCTGTTTCAGCGATCACTTTTCTAGCTGTGTGTGTTGTGTGGCTTTCCACATCAGATCTCATTACACCCATACACCTTCACGAAGGGCATCACCCAATACTGCTGTCTCCACTTAGCCTGTCCGCGGCGAGGAGGGCTGCACAAATGCAGGAATCGGATCAGAACTGCGCGCCTGGAGGTCCTTCTCATGGCGAATGCGACAATTTGCATCCCTGCTGCCCGGCTCTTTGCTTATATCTCCTCTTTATTTTTCCCTCCATAATTTTTCCTGGGAACAGATGGACAGTTAGGAATGATTTTAGTTTCTGCACATAATCCATGGTGATCTTCCATTCCCACTGTCTGACCACTTCTTTAGGTAGTTACATGAAACACTTTAGTTTCATGTAATCTCAGATTTCTTTGCGCTGCTTCATGTTGGCAGGAGATGGGACATGGGTGAGGGTCACTGGGAAGGGGCGTCATGTTGGCAGGAGATGGGACATGGGTGAGGGTCACTGGGAAGGGGCGTCATGTTGGCAGGAGATGGGACATGGGTGAGGGTCACTGGGAAGGGGCGTCATGTTGTGGGGTTTTTGCTGCGAGCTGAGCCATGCTTCTCCTTCTGCCTGCAGACGCGCTGTGAGCGAGAGATGCAGCAGCAGATGCTGCTGCAGGATGAGGAGACGCTGGAGCTGAGGGAGACCTTTTCCTCGCTGCAGCAGGAGGTGGAGCTCAAGACTAAGAAGTTGAAGAAGGTGAGCTGCACTCCCAATCCATCGCCCTACGTTTGCGGGAATTTTACTCATACAAAACCTTCTAAGGGCAGAACAAAAAAATGATTGGTTCAGAGAGATAACCAATCAGATTACAGAGGAGGAAAGTCCAAGCAACTAGAGGAGGTGGGATCAAAATGTCTGATTGGGTGGACTGACATCTGACACAAGATCTGATTGGTTATCTCTCTGAACCAGTTGTTTTTCCATTCTAGTAAAACTCCCATAAGTTCACCCCACAGGCCGCTAATGACTAAAAGAAGTCATTAGCTATTAGCAATGCGCTCTGCTACACAATGCAGATACGATTTAAGGTTTATGAATGATGGCTCACACCTCTAGGATTGAGGGTTGGAATCCACTGTGAGGTTTGCATGTTCTCTACAGGCCTTGCAAGTTTTCTCGAGGTACTCCGGTTTCCCCCAGCAGTTGGAAGACATGCAGCTAGGCTAATCGGTGTCTCTAAGACATGCTTCTAAGTGGACGGTTGTGTATCTGTCTTTGCACAGCACAGGCAGTCCAGCAGATGCAAAGGGACAGTGTGTGTGAATGTGTTTGCCAAACAATATGTAAGAGCCAGAAGAGGATTAAACGTTGCTCCGGTTTTACATGCCCAGACACATGATCTGAAAACTAGCTGCAGGTTTGCGGAGTGACATCATCACCTGGTGCATGCTGTAGTATCGCTGATCCATCTCCATGCCTGAAGCTGGCTCTGGGATTCAAAGGTGTCAAGGATCCAGAAGCTCAGACCCCCGCGACCAGGAAGGATAAGTGGTTTCAGAAAATGTACCATACGTGCCATACCATTCAATACCATACATGTAGGAGGACAAGGTGCTAAGGTTAATGAATGACAAAGTGACTCTGATGTCTGGTGCTCGTTTTTCTGTCACTGGGGTGTAGTGTGAGACAGAGTAAACAGTGCCTGGGGCACAGGGTTGATCTCCTCTTTCATTACTTCATACTCGTGTGTCAATAATGTGACCTATTGAACCGGGAAGGGTTTCTGCTAATGTCCATGTTTCATCTGGCATCGTGCGAGGATGACGACCTCCTCGGAGCAGCCGACGAGTGTGTGACTGTAGGGTTTCCGCTAATGTCCGTGTTTCAGCTGGCATCGTGCGAGGATGACGACCTCCTCGGAGCAGCCGACGAGTGTGTGACTGTAGGGTTTCTGCTAATGTCCATGTTTCATCTGGCATCATGCGAGGAAGACGACCTCCTCGGAGCAGCCGACGAGTGTGTGACTGTAGCCCTGCTCGAATCAGACACCTTCTGTGCCTTGTTCTTCTTCTGCCCCCTCCCTGTAAACCGGATGAGCCTCGTTCTGTCACTCTGCTGTTCTCTGGACACATGCCCACTTTGTCAGTTTAAAAAGGTTTGTCTTCGCCCCCGTGACTCGACATCATGTAACGCATCGCCTGCAGCTTGCCATCTGGCTTGCCTACGCTAACCGCCATCGCCATTCCAGGGGTGCCCGGTGAAAGCTGCAGGCCACCAGGGCCCGGGGACTCGTCTGCAATGTTCGCCTCCCACTAGCACTCTGCCCGTTGTCTGTGAAATGCGCCCCCCCCCCCCCGGCTGCATTCTAACAAAGAGCCAGCTGACCTCTGACTGACATTGAGAAGGTCATGGTCTCGCTTTGCCTTTGTGGAAGTGGACTTAAAGAATTATGTTATTATAATGCGGCGTATGGGTAAAACTAAGCCTTAAGATGTGGAGAATGTATATATAAGTCAGTACGCAACGTATATTATGAAGACTCCTAGGTTAAAAAATCTTCGACATGGCAATATTGTCAAATGAACCTGAGGTGGTGGTAAACTCTTATCTACTCTTCCTAACATTAAAGCCAGGAATCTTCTACTGACCTTTAGAATGACATTTACATATATTCATGAATCATGATGGTCAGATCCTCCTCATCCGTGACCCGTCCTGCTGCTGTCGACCCATCACATGATCATGCGTCATGAGTAAGCTTTGTGGAGTTGACTGGAAGAGCAGCTGTTTATGTTTTCATCCACTGATACTAACATCTCCAGGAAGGATGGGCTCCCGGGGCATGGCCATGCTTCTTTTCTGTGGTTGTGTGTCAAGGAATCTCTCTTAGCAGCATGCAGGCTAACAGCAAAGACCCCCATGGTGTCAATGGAGGCCCCAGCTAGATGGCTGCTCTCTGGCTTCCTGCAGGATGGTGCCTCTGTGGGGAGGAGCTATGCAGTAGCATTGGTGACAGAGTGTTGCCGTGGGTGACGGAGCGGTTGCTAGGAGACGGCTGCCTGGATGGCCAGACTTTGCCTGCAGAATGGAAGCCCCTGTTTCTTTCAGCCCCCCTCCCCCACTTCCTGCTCCATGCCCAGGGCCTCTGCTCAGAGTCTTATCTTCCCATCCCATCTCTCCCTCCCGTCCACAGCTGTTCGCGAAGCTGCAGGCTGTGAAGGCAGAGATCATGGACGTCAATGATGAGCACGTGAAGGCCCGGCAGGAGCTGGAGCAGACCCAGAACGAGCTCACCAGGGAGCTTAAGTTCAAGTGAGACTTGGCCCTATTTAAGAGCCATCTCCATGCTGAAACCGGGTCTCAGACTGACCTTAATGTCGAAGCTTCTCACATTAAGGTGTGGTCGCGCTAGCGTGAAAAAATTACATCGTCTTCGTGGCATCGAGCGAGAATGGGCGTGGTAAAGGAAGTGACGTTTTGTTTCAAAACAGTGTTGGTGCAGTGATGTTAATAATATATGTATAATTTTGGTGAAATATTGGTGAAATTAGTAGGACAGTAGAAGTTTGGTTGGTTGATTGGTTGAGCTATGAGAATTTGTGGGTCAAAGTTCAATTAAGATTGAACTTTCTTCAATTAAGATTGAAGAAAGAACTTGGTGCAAAATCGCTATGCTAAGGGAAGTAATCGTGCGTTCCATTATCCTCGGCGGTCGGAACTCGGCGCTCGGGCCAACGTCACATCCGGTAAAAATTCGAGGAAAACCGATTCGAATGCATTCCAGTTGCCGAACTCTGATCCAAGATGGT
>JAODKL010000039.1:15874166-15896470 GCA_026780765.1 Petrocephalus schoutedeni
TGTCGTCACTTCCGGCCTCGAAAACTCGGTTTTTGACTCGGATACCGACCTCCAAGGTATAATGGAACGCACGATTAATCTGATTTTCACGTCGCACAGTTATAATGGAAGTATATGAGATATGAATGTTTTTTTGCGCTAGTGGGACCGCGCCTTTAGACTGAGGAACATCCTCTGATTTCTCTTGTTCGGCTAAAACCCAGGGAAAACAGCAGCAGTAGGTCTACGTAAACATCAGCAAAGCCTACTGAGCACAAACCCGCTGCATGCTTCAATGACTTAATCGCCCTTAAAATATAATCCTCACTAACTGAGCTTGTTAGGTACTCTTCCAGAAGGTACAGACCATCCTCTATCGACTGCTGTAGGTACCTGATCATTGAAAACTTCATACCACCCGAGGAGAAGAACAAGATCATGAACAGGCTCGTCTTCGATAACGAGGAGGACCAGTGGAAGTTCCAGCCACTCGTTCCAGCTGAGAAGTGAGTGATCTTACTCAGACATGGGCCCACCTGGCACAACCTGGATGCAGCCAACTCACACAGTGGTATTTCAATTCAATTCAATTTTTATTGTCATTAGCACAATGTGCTGGCACATGTGAAAATGACAGGGGAGTTGTGGCTTCACCGGAACATGCGAGACATTGTGCAGAGCGTAGACAGACAGGGGAGGTGGGGAGTAATGTACCTAGGCTGGACATACGTTACATGCATTATACATAAGTTTTACATACATACATCACATACACATACATTATACATAAGGTAGCTGGTCAAAAGGTGTAGATAAATAGTGCAATTAAATTAAAAATAGTGCTAAGGCAAGTGAGGGCAAACGGCAATTGAGGGCTCAGTTGGGAGGGTGAGTAAGTGAGGTGAATGACAGCAGATCAGTGTTCAGTGGGTAGACAATTCAGGAGATTACCAGCCTGAGGGAATAAGCCGTTCCTGAGTCTGGAAGTGCGGGTGAAGAGACTTCTGTAGCACCTCCCATAGGGCAGGAGGGAGAACAGGACGTGGTTGGGGTGGGTGGGGTCTCTGCTGATGCTGAGACCTCTATGAAGGCGCTGCTTGTGGTGGATTTTGTGGTCTTTTATTGCAGGGAGGTGGGTACCGATGATGCGCTGGGCCGACTTGATGACCCGCTGCAGGGCCTTCCGGTCAGCAGATGTGCGGTTACCATACCTCACAGTGATGCAGGTGGTTAGGGTGCTTTCTATAGTGCAGTGGTAGAAGGTGGAGAGGTGGAGAGGTAGAAGGTAGAGAGGTAGAAGGTGGAGAGGTGGAGAGGAAATGCAGGCGGTGCTGTGCTTTCTTCACAAGGAAGTGAGTGTTAGTCATTCAGGAGAGGTCCTTACTGATATGTACTCCAAGAAATGTAAAGCTGGGTACACGCTCCACTTTGGCCTCATTGATAAGTATGGGGGGATGGCAGGAGCTTTTGGACTTCCTGAAGTCTACAATCGGCTCCTTCGCCTTCTGCACATTGAGGATGAGATTGTTGGAAGCACACTGTATTTGACCCCATCTCTGAAGACCTCAGTCCTGGCCCAAGTTATTCTAAATGAAGTCATCTGATTAGCAGATGGAAGAAGCCGTTTCTAATGCCAATGCTGGATTTCTGAATGAGGTTTACCTTTATCAATAAACAAAAGAGGCAATTTCACCACAAGACCTGCCTAGTTTGCTTTTGTGTCTTGGCTTCAGGTTCATTTGGCTTCAGGATTTCCAAGTTCTTTAAATGTGCAGGTTTAAAATCTGCCCTCTTGACACTACAGTGTGTCTGTGACACACGCGTCTGTGTCAGGGTCACCATTTCTTTAGAATGTGAGGTCAGGATCTTTGAAGGTGGAAGCATCAGTGCCAGGAGAGGCCCAGCTGAGGAGGGGGGGTGGGTAAGCAGCTGGAAAAGGACGCAAAGGAGATGTTGAAAAGTACAGGTTTCAATTGGTGTGTTGCGTGGGGTCTCTGTGTCCTGAAAGTCACCCTCTTGTCTGCAAGTCATTCCTCTGTGTTGATGACAGCGCTCGGCAAGTATAAAGGCCCTTTCATATGCGTGGATGCCAAACATCCTGCGGCTGGCTCCCAGGTTGCCTCTCAGTCCCTTCTGCAGTGTGCAGAGGCTGCAAAATGAGACTGAAACACACAAAATAAACACAACATGATCACAGTGTGATGTATCTGGTATTATACAGCTTTGATGGATATATTACTTTATAACAGGCTCACATATGACGAGAGCTGGAGTGTTTCTTCTTGGTAATAAAGAGTGGGGAGCTGATATGGGGATGATGGCCACATGGCATCATCTTGTTAATGTTTACTCATTACAGTGTCTACTTAAGGTCAGTTATAAACTGCACTTAGTGGAATAAGAAGCCTTTGTTTTGGGTATATGCTGCTTGGCTCGGATGTCTGGGTGCTTCCTGTGTAGTCTCAGCACCGTTGGCACATCGCTGACAGGCAGACGAGACATGTGACCGCGCCTCCGTCACCCCGACAAGGTCGCGGCTGGGGAGGTGGCGGGATCCGCCCTCCCCTGCAGTCGGTCGGCTTGCTGTCTGTGCCTTCCCTTCAGCTCCAACTGGGCAGCTCCACTGCTTGTGCAAAGTGTTTGATGCACACTGAAGTATTCACGTCTACACACTGAGAAGCAATCTGTGTGGACTCCAGGAATGTAAATGATTTTTTAAGAAGGGTGTGGTATTTAATGCAGTATTGAATTGATTAGGTGTAAAGGGCAGCTTACATGTGGCATGCCTTTAAACTCTATGCCATTTGAGTGGTCTGGCCTGACCTCAGAGAATGTGCAGAACTGGGTGAAATGTTTGTACCTGTAATGCACCTTTTGGGGTAGTGTGTGCCATTTCGTGCCCCTTCATCTGGTCACAATCTAGAATTATCCAGCGACCTGACCATCTCTTTCTCCCCTAGACTGTTAAGTTTAAATCTATAATTAGAAAAATGCTTACAATCACATAATCTGACACTCTGTCATAGATGATCATGCCATCTTGTCCTGGCTGTTTTGTGATTCACATTTTAAAAGGCCATTCTGTTCTTGTTTTGAAACATTAAGATGTCAGCTTTGTGCAGTGACAAGGTGGGAATCACCGTGGAGGACACCAAAGCAGGAAGTGGCGTCCCAGACTGAACTTCAGTCGTGACAATCTCAGAAGGACGTTGAAGCTGGATGTTCTTTTCTCCTCTTACTGTTGCAGTAAATTTATGCAGATGAAAAGGAGACCAGCTTCGGCAGTGGGGTACAAGCGGCCAATCAGCCAGCACGCTCGCAACGCCATCGCCATGGGCAGTCTCTCCAGGTACCGGGTAGGTCATCATCTCACTCCTTTGATTCCCAGGGAGTGTGATCTTAATATGGCCAGAGAGCTCATCTTACTACTGCCCCGCCATCCTCCCACAGGCTGAGAACATCATGCTGTTGGAGCTGGACATGACCCCACCCGCCGTCTTCCACCTGGACTTCCCCAAGACGCACCCGGAGCAGGACCTGGCGCTGCAGCTAGGCAGGGACCTGCTGCTGGACAACGCCACCTACAGGGAGATGGCTGCCGCCGCGCGAGTCAAAAAGTCCCGGTCCTGGTGAGTGAGCTGCCGAGGGCTGCCGGAAATTAGTCTGGCTGACCTTAAAAGAGCAAGCGACAATTATATACTGTGACCAGTAGGCTGTCGTCAAAGATGCCACAGATTGTCCATCATTTCACAGAACCGAGGACGCAGACCTTTACCATGAAGGTTACGGGCGGCAAAACCAGTTACATCAAAAACTTAAATGGGTTCATAAATCTGTAGCTAAACAGGAAAGGCATCTAGTCGGTGAACTACAGATGTGAATAAGCAGTAAAATCCCTAAAATCAGCTAAGTGATCACTGTTCACTGCCATCAGGCGTGGGTTTGTGGTTTCTGGGGTCACACTTGAAAAGTTATTTTGGGGCCCCTAGTGTAGTGACTGTTTGTGGCCAACAGGGGGCCCCTCAGGGGTGGTTTGCAGGGTGGTAAATGGTGCTGCTGACTGCCATCTGTCACTGATGTGCGAAAGCATCGTGTGAGCTGCAGTAACTCTGCTCCAGCTGTCCTGACTCCGGCAGCTTTACAATACTGTAATGCAACAAAAATGTGTGGAGTGTTAACGTGCCTATAAATCCCTCTCTCCAGGTGTCAGGCCCCACGTGTGATCTTGCCTTCGCCTTCCACCTGCTCCCTTGCTTCAAGGCCTCAGGCCCCCCACCATGAGCAGGGGGCTGCTTCCAGCCCTTCCCATCCATGATGAGAGGCTCCGCCCGCCCCCACCCTGGAGCAGCCTGGCCCGTTCACATGTCACCTGGGTTCTGTACTCAAAGCGTCTTAACTTGTGTTTTATCTCTCATTGTGGGAACCTTTTGCGGCAGGAAAGTGCTGGATGGTGCGTCCTCTGTCCAGCGTATTATAATCTGAACCAACTTCTGGAGCTTTCTGTCCCAGGGAAGACGCTAATCTGATGAGCATGTTGTCTTGTTTAAGTTTTTAACACAGAGCAGCCCCCCCCCCACCTGACACATACACACGGTGTAGGCCTCACTGCTGTAGTTACACATATACGCTTCTCCTGAATGGAATGCGTGGACACCGAGTGCTCAGTTTTCTCTTTGGAGAAGCACTACGTATCTGAAACTACTTGAAGAGTCTGTCAAGTTTACCGTAATGCATGGGGCCCGTGATAGTATGAAGGCCATGTTAGCATGGAGCCCATGTTAGCATGGAGTTCGTATCAGCATGGGGCCTGTGCTAGCGTGGGGCCCGTGTTAGCGTGGCGTTCATGTTAGCATGGGGCCTGTGTTAGCATGGAGTCCATGATAGCGTAGGGCCCGTGTTAGCATGGAGCCTATGTTAGCGTGGGGCCTTTGTTAGCATGGAGTTTGTGTTAGCATGGGGCCCATGCTAGCATAGAGCCCATTTTAGCATAGAATGCAGCTTACAGGTTTACTTTACATTTTTTTTTTCAAGTGTACTTTTTCAAAAGTATTTCAGAGCTTGAATTCTAATATTTACAATGGATAACCCTGATAGCTGCACATATAAAATCCAAAACTATTTCATAGACTTTTATCATGCCTGTTTTGAAAGACACACGTAAAACATTGATATCAGCCATAGTTAGATACGACTAAGATTATCCATTAACACTCAATATCGCTAATCAAATGGCAGAATGCCCTGTGAAAAAAAGACTAAAATCTGTGGCAGTTGGATTGATCAAACATGATGTCTGTCAGTATAAACTGTTTCCCACATGAGAGTAGTTTTTCTGATATTATGATAACGTGGAATACTGATATATGAAAAAGGAAAGCTGATATATTCACTGAAACAAACGGGAATATGAGTGATGTTGAAGTAATAATCTCATGATGTAAATACTGTTTTCTGGAGTCCTGATTTTTTGATGTATGTGTTCTGTGTCATTTCTCAAGTCACGACCACTAAAACCCGAAGATGCCATGTAAACGTTCGAAAGCATGAAGTGAGATACTTCAGTTCAAGGGAGACGAGTTGCCCATAACAATAGGGGATTGAAGACATATGGCTGAGAAGTTTAATTTAATATTTTCATGCAGATGTTTCATCTGGATAAGAGTCCAGAGAAAGCAGGAGTGGTATTAGAATCAGTGATAATCCCTTACTTCTTCTGAGGGTTACCCGAAAGCCAGGGTTCTCAGCAGCAACTAAAGCTCTCCCCCGGGTAAGGGGATATGACCTGGACTGCTGGCAGTGTGCTGCGCGTGCTGACAGCGGAGATGAGTTTAGGGTTACACTAATTAATATAGGACAGGTTAAGAGGGACAATGGAGATGGAATCTGGCAGAGAAATTCTGTATGAATTATTGATTTTGCCCACTGACAGGGCTGCAGATTATTGCAAAGACCACCTTTGGCCATACAGGCAACAAAGAAGCACAGCCTGGTCCTTCAGCTGTGTCTGTCTGTCTGCTCACCTTTCCCCCGTTCTTTGTTCGGCTGCTGGAAACATGTCAGAATGAAGTCAAGCTCATCTGGGTTTTTCTTGACCTATCAAATTAACTTATTTTGTGTACTATTTAAAGGCTGGCCGGGGGAACTGAAATACATGTCCTGAGCACATCATCAGCGTTTATCACTGCAAAAAAGGAGCAAGTCTGACTGTAACGGGGTTATGCGGTGAGTGAGTGTAACAAGCATAAAAAAAATCGTTTACATCTCTGTGTGTGATACATTAGGGGATTATTTAGCGACAAATCAGGGCTTTCCTGGCGTGTTAAAAACTGGAGTTATGAGCATCATGGGAGACACATGCTAAATGCAAACCGTGGACCCAATGTTCAGCTGCTACACTGTGAGCAGAGTCTCCACCTGCTGCACACTTTAAAACGCGCCAGTGGAGCAGCAGGACATACCTGCCCAAATGGTCATTGGCGGGTCCTGCTTTCAAAAGAAGCAGCACTTTTTGGGAAGAAATACCGCTCACCAAAGAGTTAAACCTTTTGTCTCTCAAAATAAACCCGGAACACTTTAATCAACATGTAGTAGACAAGAAATATCAACTGTAAATCCAAGAGCACTAGCCATTTTGTGCAAAACATTACAAAAGACATTTACAAGGTTAAGCAAACATCCGGAATGACTTATATGCCCTACATAACCCTGGCGTGTGGTACTTTACTCTTTTTTTGCAATGCTGCTCTATTTTGCGGTTCTTCATTTGGCCTTTAGGCCACCTGCTGGTAACTGGCTGTTACTGCGGGTATACCAACTGGTGTTTTTTTTACTAAATTTTTCCCTATGGCCAATAGCCATGCATAATGCAGTGCTGAGACAGAGCCCAGGTAGCCTGAATGTGTCACTGCAGGAGCACAGGTTACACTGCGTGCCATCGGTGGCAGTTAGAGTCCAGGAAAATGTCCCAGCTTCCATCCCAATAAATGCATTTCTGCTGAACCTGTCACGTAACCGTACTGCACTGAGAGCCACGGCCGGGCCCCAGCAGCATGAGCCGAAGGCCCAGGACTTGCCTGGACGGGACGCGTGAGCGCGCTGGCTCGCGGGTGCGCGCCGATGACCTGGCTTGGCTGCCAGTCTGCAAACAGCTGCCTCAGTGACACCTCGGGGCCTGTCGATGTGACGCTTCTCAATGGACACAACAGTTTGTGTCTCGCTGGTGCATATTTACTGGTGTATATAACTGCACTAAGCTGGGCTGCAGCTCAGTTCGCCTCGAACAGTTTGGGAGCTGTCCTTTCTCAGAACACAAGGCCAATCCTATTATTGCTCTGATGTCACTCTCCTATATTTGTTGTAATTCTGTGTGTGGACGACTGGACAGACCCACCTCTGCATTACAGCTCTGCACAGTCACGGAATAGAATAACTCGCATTTTAATTGTCTTGCAAGCAAAATGCACACGATGCATTGTAAATACTGAACTTCTTTGAATAAAATGTTTTTTTTTGTAATATAATAGGATTTTCATATTTGTGCGTAGTATTTTTTTTTGAACGCCTTTCTTGCACGCCTCACAATCTCGGATGATCTGAGTGACTGGAAAAGCAGCTAGCCTATAGGGAAATTCAGGAGAGGAGGAGAGGACCAAAAAGGCTTTTCCTGTTTCTATGGCAATGTGTTTGACGTGAGAATGGTTTTCTGTGGCTCGCCTTCTCTCTCTTTATTTTGTAAATTTATTTATTTATGTTTTCGCTACCATTTTCTGCTATCCTATGAATCCTGCTTGTCTGTAAACTGATGATGGAAATGAGTAACGCATATTAAGCGCAAGAGACAGCCTAATAAACCTAAGCTGAAAAGAGACGTCCTCTGTCTGGTTTTTGTCCAAAGGCTGTCTCTGGAGAGCGTCTGGGTGCAGCAACTTCTCATCAAGTACAGAAAAGTTACCTGCTTCATTGTTTCTTCAGACTGGTATACTTTCAATAGCCACAATTGGTCTAAAACGGTTAAATATCCATTATTAAATGAATTGCCAATATGTAGCTGTGTAAAAATACAACAGTGTTAGGACTGCAGGGGCCGATCTAAGGACAATGGTCACCCCTAGAGTAGGCTACGCCTTCACCCCTGCCACCCCATATTAAAAAATAAAAATGAAATATAGAGTATTTATTAGGTTGGCGCCCCATCCTGGGTTATTCCCTACATTGCGCCCATAGCTTGCGGGATAAGCTCCGGACCAGCGGGCATAGAAAATGGATGGATTACTTAAATTTCTAATCTGAACCGTAGAAATGACGCGGTGTGACGTGGCCGCCATAAATATAACGGCCCCTGATGTCCATCCCAATCGGAACCTCCTGTATGCGCTACTGCTGGGAATCTCCCTCACCTCTGCCCCGTGAGCACATAGAGAAAGAGGGCTTACAGGAAATGCAGTGTTTATTTAATAATAGGGGATTTAACAGCTTTTTAACGCAGCTTACGCAAGGGTCAGCAACGGGCTGTGTCAGCGTGTTCGGGTGACTCTCATTAGGAGGAACAACACTGCCACCTGGAGTAATAAGAGTGAATAACAGCGCATTTCTCCTTAACGAATAACAAATCCAAACACCTGTAATTTTACTATCATGAGCACAAATAGGCCAACAATAGGCAAACAACACATTTACGGTCCATACTGTTAAACAACAATTATTTTCTTCCCTGTGCTATAGACTGATTGATTGCTATCATCTGATTGATATTTAGTATAGCCCACATTCATTACTTTAAATTATTTTCCAAAATACATCAAAACATCCCAATATGAGTTACAAATACACTAACAAAATAAGATTTCTATTAACGACAATATAATGTCGATGTTAATGTTAACTTGTGCGAAGCCTAAGAGGACTTTCTGTAAACACTGATGCTGTCCTGCTCGCCCACGGCGGCAGACCCCGCGGGGCGGGGGCGGGCAGCTGTCATTAGTACAGTAAGGTGACGTAACCCCTCGGGTCACATGACCCGCTGCTTACAGTACAAACCCAACATGGCAGCGGCGGCGGCGGCTCTCCCACTGTAACCGCGGCGACGTCTCCACGAAGGCGGCGAGGCGGCCGAGCTGCAGACATGAGGGAGAAGCGGAGGAGGAAGAAAGGCAGGACGTGGGCTGAGGCTGCCAGGACGGTGAGCGGATCCTCGAGTGCGCGGCTCCCACCGGCCGAGCGGCCGCCCGGGCCTCCCGGTGCCCAGCGTCCGCGTCCCGCTTTCCTGCGGTGATCCGGCGGCACTCCGTCCGGGGAGCGCCGGGGTCGGATTCGGCAGAAAGGCGGCAGGACCGCGGGTCTGGGCGCTCCGGGGACGTTCCGAGCGGTCAGTGAGGGCTGAAGCGCGCTGTCAGGGCGAAGCGCGGTCCGCCGCGGTGGGAGAAGTGCAAAAAAAGACGGAGCGGCGGGCGGCGGCAGGGGAATGGCGTGAGGGAGCCCGGGAGCGGCGGGCCGAGCGGCGGGGAACTCCGCGCTGCGGTGCGGGACTTCGGACTGTTACGGGCAAGCGTGTCGTTATGCCTGCGCTGACTCTCATACCTAGAACGGGGCGCTCTGTGTCACTACAGCGCTGTTCTTCCAGCAGGTACATGCGGGAGTGTCGCAGCTTTACTCCAGTGGCGCCCCTAGCCGATGTGGCGCCCTAGGCGAGCATCACCGCCCGCGGCGTGAACACTGACCGGCTTATGCGTTATATTCCCGGCGTGAAATGTCACACGTGTTATAGGTGCGGTAGTTTCGGCTGTTATCATCAGCGCGCTACTCTGAGCGGATACTTTATCAGCGCGGTACATTAAGCCGTTATGTTCTCCGCAGGGTCTCTGTGAACAGCCCAGGACTTGGGGGCTCACCCATTTTCTTGTAAACGCTTGTCCTGTTCAGGGTCGCCGTGCTCCAGAGCCTGTGCCGCAGGGAGCAACCCAGGATGGGGCACATCGCAGGGTGCACACACACACACACACACACACACACACACACACACGCACACTCTCTCTCTCTTACGGTTACGGTCATGTAGCCGGTAATGTATAATGTAATGTGCCTCTCTTCACCAGTCATGTAACTGGTTACAATGATCCTCAGAATCAAAATAAATTTTCTCAGGTTCTAGCGTGGCCACATTCAGTGCTCACAGGTAAATGTTGTTACTATCACCTTGAATTGTGTATAAAAGTTTCGAGTGTTAAGCTGTGACGCGGTTAAGTCTGCCTTCCCTTGGATGGCCGCAAGGGGTTACCGAGGCGTTTTGATGGTCCTTGAGTCGATAGCGTGACTGACAGCACTCAGGGTCGGCCACCCTTTTGGTCTGCGCAGGGCTGTTTCGCTAAAATCAGTCCTCTGGCAGAATAACTCCTATTTCTTAGTGTTTTTTGGTTATTACAGAATGATTAGGGCTTTATGCAACAAAATTATAAATGTTATTTCGCTAATAGATTTTACCGCTGCATTTTAGCTTGCATGAATAACTTTTGCATACATTACCCTCGGTTGCCATTGAATGAATATCAATGCAAAATGTTTACAGTAAGGGTTTGGGGTGTCACATCAATATACACGGCCATTTGCGTGTAACCGTCAATCGTTTCTTTTGAGATGTGATCACATATGATCCCTTGCTGTTCGGTATCCTCCCCCGTTTCCCTAAGACCACGTCCTTCATTGGCCTCCTCTCGTGTCTCCTCCTGGCCGACCCGGTGCGTGTGCAGTCTGCACGTCTCTGTAGCTGACCCCACTGAGGACCGGCCTGCTGTCTCCTCCCTGCTCTGAGATTCTGCTCTCTGTCTCATAGTGATTCTTCTGCTGGCTTCTGGCTGCGTTTCGCCTCATTTGTCATTGAAAAGCGAGCACCTAAGACAATCCTGTTAATGCCCATGTTGTTGTTATTAATATAGTTATTAGTGATCGGTGTGTGTTCTGAGATGAGCAGCTTGTGCCTGACCCCCTTGGGCCCTCCTGGCCCCTGACCTCCACTCCCCAGTACAGTATACTTACACCCCACAAACGCCTTCGGTTCCTGGAGTGTTCTCCATGCTGGCGGTGAGGCCTCAGATGGCAGTTGAGAACTCTCTGGTGCCACGTGCTAACCACAGAGGTCACAAAGCCTGTTGCTCGCCAGCCCCGCCACACTGTTGCCACAACAGCCCTTTAAATCAGGGGTGTCCAACTCCAGTCCTGGAGGGCCGGTGCCCAGCGTAGTTCACCTCTTTCCCGGTCCAACAACAAACGATTGAGCTGAAGAGCTGTGTTGTAATTAGCAGCTCGGTGTGAGTCCGCAGAGTGCTGGTCAGTGGGTTTTTTTATACATGAGCATTTTCCTGAAGCGGTACTTTGCGTGACCATCCATTACTTCCTCCTGGTAAGCAGGTGTTGGCTCTAGGCTGTTCTGTAAGGGAGGCCTCCTGTGACCCAACAAGTAGCACATTGCGCAAACAATGCGGAGGTCATGGCTGCATATCCCAGGGAACACGCACATGTAGAAGCCCTTCCATCTGGTGTAAATTGCTTTGGATCAAAGCATCTGATACACATTTTACTGTGGGGTTTTCGTGTCACGAGTCACTGTCGTTTTCGATTTATTGACGGAAGGATACTTGTCGATACTTGTCTTTTGGTGTTTTTCGTTTGTAAGACTGGCTTGGGCTAATGCTCAAAGGGATGGATATCATCCTGCAGAAGGAGGGGGTGCCGTGTGTGTAGGCCCCAGACAAGCCGTGCATTCCCACCGCCTGTCTTCATCACTTATCTCCCGTTTGACCGTGGGCTTTGTGCCTCAGATGTGCCCAAGATCTGTACGCGGGCGGGGGTGGAGGGGAGCTCAGGGACATAACTATCTAGACTGATAACTGCCAGCTCCACGTGTTTCTGCCACCATGGCGCACGGTAAATATTAGCAATGTAACTGTGTGCCTGGGCGAGCTTCGCCTGCAGTATTTAGCCATGTGATCTGTCAACAATAAGAGTATCTCCCAATATCTGTTTCTGTTTGCTGTATTCAGGCGGGCCGCGGTATGTACAGGATCAGCCCGCAGTTTACAGATGACGCCTTGTGCTTGGTGCTACTCCGAAGAGCAAACAGGCCGGAGCCTAGCTGCTGGGTCCTGTAAGCTTCATGGTCCCATAATTTTGTCTCAGAAATTCTTTCTCTCCATAAGTGTATATAGCTGTACCTCAAAATTGTCAAAATAGGAGCTCCCTCTCCCACCCCAGAAATGGGGTTTACTTTCGAGCCCCTTGGCTCTCCAGGTGCGGTGTTGTGCTGACAGTGTAATGGCCATGGGTTCAGATCCCAGAGAGCACACACACATACGTTTTAACTCTTCCCTGTGCTGTAATTTGAATTGAATAGACTCATAAGATAAATTGACTTAAATGTTGTCTATTACACATTCTGTTCATCCATCCTTCTGTTTTCTGTTCACTCGCACACCAGTGGGCAATTTGCTAACTCCCCTCCACATGTTTTCGGAGCGCCCCAAGGAAACCCCAGAACGGCACGGGGGGAGCGTGCAAAGTCCCCACACAAGTGGCCACGGCAGAGACTTAGACCTGTGAGGCCAGGGTCCCAAACCCGCAGCACCACACCTCCCCGATTTTATTCGTCAATAAGAAGTTAAAAGGCACCCATACATGGTTTTAATGTCATTGCTAGAGAGTAACTTTCTATAGCAGCCCTCGATAGGGAATGTGGTATGTGCACCAGGTGGGATGTACGACACGTACATCTGTGCTTTGGTTAGCACACAAAGGGCATGATATTTCATGTTGTATGCAATGTGTGCCGCTGCTGTAAAAGTCTAACGAAACGTCCTCCTTTCCCTTCGGGGGAATTTTGTGCGAAGGGAAAAGTTGAGTTACTGTTCCTTATGTACGGTGCGCACTGTAACGGCTGGCTCTGCTTAACCTTCATCTGTTTGTGGGATGCACGCTGCTTGCTTATGAAACTGGACCCGTTGCCTCTTGTCTGAGTTCTTGTGTCCTGGGAGCATTCCTCGAGGGTCCAGCTGTGCTGGGCTCCCTCATGGAGCCGGCGCCCGACTTTAATTAAAACACCTGCTCGCCTTCTCCGCGGAGCAGAGCGGCGCGGCTGTAATTGCAGGTGTTTGAGTCGTCGGGAGCCATTTAGCTGTGGCGGGAAGCTGGCAGGTCCCCCAACTGTGATGGAGCAGCGAGGATACACTTCAGCTGAGCACCGGGCCTGGACAGCCGCGCCTCGTGCCGGCCCAGACCGCCAGGGCGCCGCACACGGAGCCAGTGACTCACGCCTCCTCCCAGCCTGAGTGCTCTCTCTCCTGTCCCAGGGCCAGGTCTCAAATTGAGGCTCGCAGCTGGGGAAGGAGAGTGGTGGGGCCACAGCTGCGTCATCTGCTGTAGACAAAGGCAGAGCCTCCTGGGGGGGGTGGGATGGGATGGGGGGGCTCCTGGCCCCTTGGTACACTGATATATAACGACCTGCCAGCTGTGACTCTGCCTGCCATTAATATCCCACCCAAACGTCCTCTGCCATGTGGCCTCCACATTTGATAAACTTCTATTTCCTTACAGTCCAGGGTCCTGATGCTTATTTTGTTCGTATTACTAAAGGAAACCATGGTATACCTGGTGAAGAGTTTAGATTACCGTACTCAGTCGCTGGTTAGATATGATGGACCTATCTCTGAGTTCAGGGTAATGTCAGGGTTACATTGCCATGGCCTTCTACCCATGTAAATACGCTGTGCCATTTTAGGCGTTTTATCAGTAACTCCTTTAATCCCACTCAGCACCAGTAGGGGGCAGAAAGGGAAAAAGTACTGTAATTATTCAAGAAGTTACATTTGATTCCCGCTGTGTAACTGGGAACCGACAGCTGTTTTTTCAAATTATTACATTGTGCTGTTTAATCATAACAACCGTCTCATTCAGAGTCTGCTCTGTTCAGAAATGACCTTTTTTCCGGGGCCTTTATATGCTCTGATTACTGAGGGTAAATGAGATGCTAAGGAAGCCTCGATATACAGCTGCGGTTTTGTCCTCCAGTGTCCTGGGGGGTTCAGTAAACTGAGCGTAATGTTGCTCTGCGTGGTATGTGGCCAGGGCATCTCGCCTTTCATACCTGTAATGGGGCTAGGCCACAATGATGTGTTGGCAGTAATGCAGGCTACTATTGCAGTACTATGCTTAAGGCTTACAGTATTATCTAGTACTACAGAATTACAGTCAGAATTATGGTATTATGGTGCTACATGTCACTACAGTAGGTCTTAATTACAGTGATGTGGTGCTATAGGTCAGAATTACAGTCTTAAGGTGTTACAGGTTAGATGTGCAGCAATAAGCTACTGCAGGTCAGTACTCCAGGTCAAAATTATGATTTTATGGCGCTTCAGATCAGATTTATGGTGTTGCAGATAAGCTGTATGTATATAAACGCCACATTCCAAAGTTTCCTTCAGAACTTAACCGACAAGAGTGTCTGGCAGACAGGAAGTTAAGATTAGTGCAGTATATCCTTCTAATGAAAGACTAACGCTTGGTTTATGTTACGGTAGCCAGGGGAATGTAACGCCGGCTGCCTTACTTGTATAAGAACACTCCTTCATGCCATCCACCTGTGGCCCGTCTGGCGTGCTCCCAGCGCCGCGCGTCCCAGTAAGGTTTCCGGGGACACCCGAGGCTCTTTGCTTCTGCGTTGGTACACTGGCTGCTCGGGGTGTTGTTCTCTGCCAGGCTCACTGAGCTGGACCCCAGGTGACGCGGCTGCACGCTGCTTTACGCTGCTTTACGCTGCTTTACGCTGCTTTACGCTGCTGTGTGCTTTATGCTTTATGCTTTAAGCACGATCCTTGATGTATTTCTGTGTGTGTGTTTTTATCTATGTATGAAATTGTCAGGACAATTTTATAAAAACTGTGACTAACCATAAGTAGCCAAACAAATCACTTAACTCATTTTTAGTTTTTTGATTGCATCCACAGATTTTTGTAAAATGAGGACAGTGAGGCCTGAAAAAATAACCTCAGTAGTCACATTTTTTGAGGATTTGCTGTACTTGTGAGGACCTGTACACACGCACACACACACACACACACACACACACACACACTTGCCCATGTGTCCGGTGTTCCCTCCTATAGTAACCTGATAGTCTCAGTGTCCTAATTTTGTTAGGACATCCCCAGCAATGACGCTCTTTTTGGGTAAGGAGATCCCCACTACCGAGTGTCAGCACTGGTTGGGACATCTGCTGATGTATGCGGAAACTGCGGAAATGGCCCACAGGCTCAGAGTATCACCTGAATTAGCCAGGACCTGCCACCCGAGCCTGGTGACGCCTTGTCCCCTTAACTCAGCTGGAGACAAGCTGATCACACATTCCCCTCCCTGATTGCCTTTCTCTTGCTCTCCGTCTACCCAGGACGGCTGGACAGCTGTTACTTCATGGTGCATGATGTATGAGTGATGTAAATTGTACAAGCTTGAGTGAAATCTTGCGCCTGCTCTGCACATCGTGGGTACCTGTATGCATGTGTGCCTTTTGGTGTGCCTGCTCTGCACATCGTGGGTACCTGTATGCATGTGCGCGTTCTGGTGTGCCTGCTTTCTGAGTGTGTGCTTTGATCTCCAGGGCCCTAGCAAAATACTGAATGTTCCTGTCATCCTGTCTGGGTCAGGTTCCTCCAGAACTCAAACCTTTCGGCTGTTGCATGGGAAATCTTCTGGGCTGTGAGTCATCCTGAGGTCCAATGCCCTTTCGGTGGCGCACTTCAGTATAGCTTTTTTTTTTTTTTTTTTTAATGTTTAGTTTTTTCAATGGTATGCGAAACAGCATACATTTCAGAAAGCAGGGTCAGGCAGTCTATGGAGTCTAGTCTTGCTCAATGGCTCAACAGTAAAATCACTCTGAAGACTCTAGGATTTGAGCCAGTCACATTCTGACCACCTCCAGTGCCACATATCGTCATCAGTTCAGCATGAGTTCTCTGTATCTATAAAAGATGGTTTTTTAAGAGACATTTTCTGTAATTCTGCTCATAAAGGTTTGTGTGTGAGAGGAGAATGGAGATGATGGCATTTGAGAACTTGGTGTCCTCATTAGCTTGGGTACCCGCATAAGCTTTGGAGGGGGGTGAAGGCTGCTATACACAAAACACACATTACTGCTCCCTGGATAGACTTTCTGGAGGTGCACAGTCCCTCTGCCAGCAGGTGAAGGTAAAAGCTGCACAGTCTGGTGTGCAGCTCTGATCGCCGGCGGTCAAAGAGCTGGCCCACCAGTGAATGTGTGCATATACATTATAGAGGTGCACCTGTTTTAACCGATACAGATTCATATATTTTTGTGTAATATTAACTATATAACCTCTTCCAATAACCGATCATAAATGTGTGTGTAGCATAACGCAGACAGGGAGTCGTCAGCGAAGTAGCTTTGACTCAGGGGACTGTAGTGAGGTTTTAAGGGTGAACGAGCTGATGGAATCCTCCGTCACCCACTGCAGAAAATGGCTAATCATCCAGTGTTAATCATCACCACTATTTTAGTAGCTATGTCTTGCCCTGGTGCTGCTAATTTCAAATTCCTAAGTCTAAAAATTGATGAAAATTAAAAATGCTGTTAATTTAATTTTATTTTTTTAAACGAACATTGGGCAATATCGAAATGTTAACTGATATATCATGCATCTCTAACACATTCCCATGATGCACCTGTAGCAGTGAATACTCTCTGCCCGCAGGATTCCGAAACGTGACATCTGCTATGGCGAGGCGGACACCTGTCCTCTCCTCCGCACGCGGTCCCCCCTCACACTCGCACTCCCCTCTCTGCTCATGCTGAAAGGAAAGCCAGGTCCTCTAGGCCCCGCCTGTGATCACGTAGGTCTAACGCCAGGAAGCCAGAGATCCCTGGGATCACTGTCGAGCTCCATCTGCAGCATCACTGTAACGTAGCAGCCTGCTGATTCCTGGTTTTTAATTAGTGAAGCATCATTAGTGCTTTGGGAAATGTTCAGGCCTACTGTTACCCATCAGTTTTTTTTTCTTGGTTGTTAAATGATGACACTTTCATCCTAGTGGTGCATTACACTATCTTGGAGCGCAAAGAGACCAGGTCAAGTTATTTATTACAACTGCAGAGTTTGAAGGTCGTGTAACTGTCTAGCATGGGGCGGCTGGAGGTAGCAGGCCGGTAACTTGCACCCTGGGTTGACTGTTTTTGGCATTTAGCGAGCGTTACGTTGAGGCGTTCTTCGCCACAGGCATTGTTGGGGGGGGCAGGTAGCTTGACGCCTTTTCATGAATTATGTACGCCTCCCTGGCCCAGCAGCAGGTGTCTCCTCCTTGCCAGAGGTTCTTGTGAGGCGAGTCATTCACCATGGGCTAAATGAGAGCGGTCTGATTGGGTCGTGAAAATGGAATCTCACTCCTGGAGGCCCACTAAAGCACTACAAAGTTATGTGAACTTGTTGTTGTTCTCTGGTCATATCCTGGGAGTTTGGATGTAAATCGGGAACGTCATGGGAGAGATTGGGCTGCCACACGCGTGTTCAGTGACTGACGGGCGCTGCAGTGGCTTCTCGGAAACGGTCACGTTAACAATTAGCCTTTGTGCCCGTCTAGCAGTTTGACAGTGCTGAGCAAAGATCTACCTGAAAGTTTCCATGGAAACAAATTTCCTGGCAGCCTTGAAAATTCATCATGTGGAGATCTTTTGTCATGCAAAGAAAACCCATTCTGTCCAGGACGAAATGCAGGTTTTTCCTGTCTTATCTTTCTTCAAATCATTTACCAAAATTTGTGTGTATAATTTTTCGGATACAGGATTTGTCTGATTGGCATCCAGGAGAATATCTGCCGCTAAGTGCGCATAGCAGTGTGAAGTCATGGTGACCTTGGCTTTAACATCAGTATGCCGGCCTCTGGTTTTTGTTTCGGCCAGTACTCCATGCCGCCTGCGAGCCCGTCTCCCCAGTCTGCCATTCTGTGAAAACCTGCTTCTCTTATGTTGTCGTGGTTTGAATCCATGCGCCTGGGTGGTGGTCTTCGCCGGTCACCTGCTGAAGGTCTTCTCGGCGAAGCTTGAGCCCTCCCTAGTGACATGCTGTCCTCCGGCGCACTGGCTGGGGGGAGCATATGGTGTCAGAGCCCCGGGCCGCTTGGAACGGACAGACGAGCAGCCGGCCCGGTTTGGGAGGCCCGGATCTGAGCGCCGCGCTTTCGCGGAGTTCCTCAGACTCTGCACCATACCTGAAGTTCCCTGGCACAGTACATCCATGGTGGTCAATTGTGGTAACACCATGCCGCCCCGTAATTACGCATTAAGCCATCAGATTTGTTGCGTTTTATTGCCATAGACGGAAAGTTCTCCTAACCTGGCGTCAGCATGGGATCTCTGCTGCGGTTATGGGCAGCACTCTCCGCGGCGGGAATGCTAGGGTCGCTGTGAGCTGCCACCGGCAGGCTCGGCATATCGTAGAGACTCCGGGGTGATGTATGAGGGGAGACAGCTGGTCGCCGTGGAGACGGCACGGGCGCGGTCCCGAGCAGATGGCTCCTTGACGTGGACACGATGGCCCCCGGTGGCCCTTTAATCTGCATGTCTGCAGCTCTCGGAGGATCGCCGGCAGCTGGGGCCCGTGGCTGCCGCACTCACGCCAACATTTATGCCAGAAATGAAAAGTGGCAGGAATAAGAAATAAAAAAATCATACTTTATTTGCCCTTTGAACTACTATGAGCTCAAGCTGTACATTGGAATTCTTTGGTATTTGGTGTATGCCATCTTGCTATAGACACTGGCATATAGACACTCACAGCTGCCCATCCAGCACCCCTGAAGGTTGGGGGGGTGGGGGAGGGGGCGGGTAAAGTTCTTGCTCAAAGGCTCAAATGTGAAGTGACTATTCTGCCAAGCAGCACCCATTCACCGGCCCATGCAGATTTCTAGATGGCGAAGGATGCGTCACATTCCTGATGGCTTTAGTCACTGCTATCAAAGGCCTTCTTTGCAGGAGCACCACCAGTCACCGTCAAGGTGGCCAGCAGGGAGTCTGGCACGGTGTGCATGTTATAGAGGCAGTGTAAGCATGACTCCATCGCCGCAAGCTGCTTTGTGGGGAAAAAGCACTTATTCCATCTGGCCCCCTTTTCCTTTCAGTTAAAATGCACCACATTCACTCCTGCAGTGTGAGATCACATGGGATGCATGGGGATATGACCCTGATGTGTGCCCGCACCCCACGGTGATCTCCGCGGTGATCTCCATGGTGATCTCAGCACCCCTGCTTGTTTATTTTAGTGGTCTATGCATTTATGAAGTGAAATTAAAGTCACTTACATTTATTTTAGCAGACAGTTGGGGCCAATGGGAACTGACTCTGCCGACCCTGGGATTTTAGCTGACAATCATCTGATCCTAGGCATGGCATCAGCACTCACTGAGCCACACCTTACTGCCTTTTGTTTTACTGCCTTTCCTGGCTGTGGCTGAAACTCAAACGCGCTCCGCCGGCCCCTCGCCTTCTCCTCCGCTTTCCCACGAAGCCCGGCCCGGCGTCTTCTCCGTGGGTCCTGATCCAGTTGTGCTGCTTGTCCGCAGGTGCTGGAGAAGTACCCGAACACTCCCATGAGCCATAAAGAGATCCTGCAGGTCATCCAAAGAGATGGACTGAAGGAGATCAGGTGAGTGTGCATCCCGCAGGAGCCACCCGAAGCGCTCACCACAAACGCAGTCCACAGTCACTGTGGTCCGTCCATGGACGTCGTCATGCCTCCAGCCCGGGCCCTTTGTTTCCACGCTCAGTGTCATTGTGTACACAAGCATGACGCCTTCTTTCTGGGGTAGTCTGGGGAAAAGAGGCCAGGTGTTCTGTTACCAGCGGGGGGTCGTCTGTTGCTTTCTGTCCCCTCCACCTGATAATGAGAGCTTGTAATTGCCAATTTCCCAGTTATTTCCCTGGGGAATCGGGTGGGGGGGCTGTAAACACGGGATAACTGAGCCCTTTGGGAAGCTTATCCCTGGTCGAGTCAGTCAATCTGCACTGTGCCATCCAGGACTGCTGTTTTATTAATCCTCTGCCCATGCTGTCGCTTTGATCACCACCCACCATCGCTTTCACTATCAGAAATCTGATGAAATCCGGCTTCCTTGTTCTGTGGGGACAGTTGACTTTCAGGACGGTCCCACTGTACCCTGGGAAGTGCTGAGGTGATGGTGCCTGCACAGGAAGTAGGAGGTAGGGCCGTGGAAGGAGCAGGTGTTGCTCCTCTGAGGTCGTAGCCCCCCTGCCTGCCTGGCTCATGGCATTACCTGTGCATGACAAACTCCCCACCCACATCCCGAATTGGGGTATCCGGGCAGGCGATTTGGCAATAAATCTGTAGTAATAACACCAGTTGACCTTGCGGCTTGTCGTAGCGGAATGCTTTGTTAAACTGGGCTTTAGACAGCATCTACTCGTGTTGTCATTACAGGCCGTCGAAATTGCCCTGAAATTGCCTTGTGCAGAAATCGATTTGGGGCGTGCTCTGTGTTAGTGCCAGAAAGGTCGGTTTCCTTGGGAACGGGCTCCACTGGCTGGTGAAGCGATAAAAGGGGAAGGGACTGTTTGTATGGAGTGTAGGTGATATGTACTGTATTCCTACCGGCAGCTTGGTCTTCTCCGTGAAGGCTAGGGCTGAAAATGAACATCTGCACGGCGTGGCTAATATGACACCTCCTCTCCGTAAGGTTTCCTGAAGATACCGTGCCCTAAAAGGTGACACGGGAATCTCGCATGCCTTTTAGTTAAAGGCCAGGAAGTCAGCGTGATGTTCAAAGGTGGCAGAGATGGAGCCGCGATTATACCCTGTGATCAGCGGCATCTGATCCCAGAAGTAGAGCTGTCACCTTTCTCATGGGGTCGAGAAATAATAACTTTTCCCTTACCGTAGCTTTCCTATAGCTCTCTGAACTACTCGAGAAGTGTAAGATCACCATAGAGTGTTTTGTGAAAACGCACAAATTATACAGTATGTGATACAGTTAGGTAGCATTGCTAAGCTGTGTTGTTAGCCGAGAGACGTTTAACCTGATTCGTCTCCCTGCTCTTTGAGGAGGTCCATTCCTTTTGTGATCTCCCATTCATACTGGGCTGGCACATGTTTCTGGTTCTTCGGTGTGGATGAGTGTTCATCTTTGTAATACAAGCGGCAATATGCTACAGATCACACCCTGAAAGCCGTGTCTTGGGGAGGGGATGGTCTCTGCCTCATCAGAAAGATCGCCATGGGAGTGCCTCTCAATCTCCGTCTGCTAACCCACAATGGCTGTGCGATTCGACCCAGCTGCTGGTTTAACCACCACTTACCACAGCAGTGAGGTTCTCATTCAGGTTTGGGCTGTTTTTACTGTATCAGGGCAGAGCACTGCTTTGGCTTTAAACATGGGTTTATGAGATCTTAGCTGTCTGTGTGACGTTACACGTTAGCTGTCAGGGCAGTATGGTCCTGGGGCTGCCATATCAGTTAGCCCATGGACCCCAGCACAACGTCAGGGGGCTGCGATGTTCCCCAGCTCACGGTACCCCTGCTCTCTGCATTAAAGGCCTCATATTAGCCATTTGGATTTGTCTCCAGTCTGAGAATCGGTTTCAGAAACGCCATTGGTAGTTTCCAGGATGTTCCTCATCACTTATTCTCCTGTCCTGGCTGAAGCTCTTGGCTTTTTGTGCACCAGCCCCTTAACCCTTTGCCGGATGTGTGCCCGTGCCGGGCCGAGCGCGTGCCGCTTGCATCATTCCTCACACTGATCTCCTCACTTTACCCTGATGTCTCCCTTCAGTTTGCGTGTCTGGAGTTTCTCTCCATGAGGTTCTAATGGTTGTGTCTCTTTGTTTTTTGGTATCAATGTCTCTGTCCTGCAGAAGGTAAGATGAACTTCTTTTAACTGCTTTAGATGCACTAACCCCACCTTTTATGTTTTTGGTTTTGTTTCCCGCTGCATGGTGTTGACAGACTGCCACCGCGGCAGACCCTTGCTGTCTGTAGACCGCTCCGTTCATGAAAATGGTCTTGGCCTCTGTATCTTTTTATTTTTCTAATTTGCGAAGTGAAGACCATCTTCATCTTGGCAGTGAGCTCTCCTAACAAATGCCGGCATGCTTCTCCTTCTCATGGGACTTAGCGAATGGTTCCGTTAGACTCTGCTTCTGTTTTCTTTGCTTGAATGTGACCCGTTTTGGGTCAGACACCCCCCCCCCCTGAATACCGTGTTTTAGACACGTTTGGATCCCATGCCGCTGGATGATGACGTGTGTCTAGCTGTCTCCCCCC
>JAODKL010000039.1:15900590-15946888 GCA_026780765.1 Petrocephalus schoutedeni
GCTCAGAGGAGCAGGGAGATCCGCAAGCCGCGTAGTGACGACGCGGGGAGGATCAGCTCAGAGGAGCAGGGAGATCCGCAAGCCGCGTAGTGACGACGCGGGGAGGATCAGCTCAGAGGAGCAGGGAGATCCGCAAGCCGCGTAGTGACGACGCGGGGAGGATCAGCTCAGAGGAGCAGGGAGATCCACAAGCCGCATAGGGACGACGCGGGGAGGATCAGCTCTCAAAGGAGCAGGGTGCCACACAAGCCATGCAGCCTGAGTGCTGCGGGTCTGCTGGTGGAGCTAGTGCCAAGGTTTTGAACTTGAAGCAAGCTCAAGCTCTTATTCAGAAAGAAAAGTTGACTTAATTTATTTTAAAGGTTAACAGATATTTAAGATTCAATGGACTGTGTAGCTAATCCTGCTTCCAAAAACACAGATGAATTCTCTAAACCACCATGTGACCACAGCTGTTTTTGAAGATGCGTCTATAAAAACCCAAGGTTGTCTTCCCTCACCAAAGCCCAGGAAACATGGCCGCATGTCTCGGGCTCCCTTTCCCGGTGCCCCCTGTGCCAGGCTCATCTGATCGAGCCTTCAGAAGTCTGATATTCTAGCAGTGTCTCTGGCCCCTTCTTGCTCCTCCTCTATGAAAGGAGGCATTGTCAGGTAGATGGATTTCCAGCCGCTCATCACACTAGAAGGAGAAACTGAACTCCTTCCTTTGTAACAGAGCCCAGATCTGTTGTCTGTCTTCACCTAATAATCTGGATGTCCTCATGCAGTGCGGGCGGACGTGTCGGTGCTGTGTCCGTTTCTGGTGCGTGACATTACTGTGGACTGGGACCTTTCCGTAGATTTGGGTCAATAAACTTTGGTGCTGTGCCTAGTCTTCGTGGAAAGTATACACTGAGGGTAAAAGCAGATGAACACCCCTAGATGATTAGGCCTAAGGAAGACTGCTAGCTTGTTAGCCTAAGGAAGACTGCTGGCTGACACTATGCTGTGTAGCAGAAATGGAATCTAAGGTGAGCCTGTTTCCTGATGGGAAGCCCAAGGCATTGTCCAGGGAATTTCTGCAGATGTCTCATTACCTTTGCTTGATTTCGTTTTATCTTTTGATTTGGTTTTGTCTTTGTGACCCAGTATGGGATGGATGGAGAATTTATCTTGTTCAACTTATCAAAGTCTTGTTACTTTGTTGAGTGACACAGCAAGCCTATCTGTATGCATTTGTATGATCTGTTTTCATAAGATATTGTAGTGCTCTCTGACAGATCAAATTAGAAAAGACAAATAAAGAATAACTTGTCATATTCAGATAATGATTTTAATTTAGTCTGCCATGTACAGTTGTCTGCAATGTCAAATCATGAGAATATTCACCATCGTGATGGAAATTGGATTTTTTTGTCCCATTTTCTGAGTGTTTCAGGCTGTTTAAAGCTTTTGAAGCTCCCAGGCCCTGGATCATGTCAAGCATATGATAAGAGCAATGAGGGAATTAATCATATAGCTGACAGTTACAGCTGGAATCGCCAGTGGGCATAATACCTCTGATGAAACATAATAGTCTCAGCTACATGTTTATTAGGGTAATATGTGAGTCATGAATGTATTCCCTACGCTGTCCATGTCCAGCAATGAATGTGCAAGCGGTCTGAGACTGGCAGCTGTCTGTCAGATCAGAGGGTGGTGTAAGAGGTCGTTCTGGTGTCCCGTTTGCGCTCGTGTGGGCTAAACGCGGCCCTGCTGTAAAGTGACGCCTGCTGCAAGCTCCTCTGTCGTAAGCCTCCGGCTGTCAGGGTGATTGGCGGCTTTGCTTTCTCCTCGCTGGCACCCTGGTTGTTTTTTTTTTTTTTTTTTTACCAGCTCTCGCCAGCCACGCTGTTTCTCCCGGCCTAAGACTAGAAACGGGAAACGCGACCATGAACGGCAAAGAAGTGACTTTATACGATGGGCTTTTAGACGGTCGGAAGAAGCCATTTGACGTTTGAGAAATCCCCAAGTACACAAACCAAAGCGAAAGTCTGCCTTTGTGGTAGACGCAGCCGGGATGACGGGACCCAGGGATGTTTTAGAGAGCATAATATTGGGTTGACTCTGTTGGGGAAATGCATTATTTAGGGAGGCTGAGTTACAGGGCACTGAGGTTGCAGGTCCCCGGCCCCGTCATCACTCTGTGCAGACTGTTATGTCGTACTGGGATCTCCACGTCGTGTCTCACCTGGCTCCGCCTCCAGGTTGCCACAGTGGCATCTATAGCAGCGGCCCATGGATGTGCGGCCTGAGGCAGTGGCTTCTTGAGGACAGAGTAACGACTCGCCTAAGCGTTCCTCTGGGTCGAGGCATGGAGAAAGCTGCAGGGCCTTCACAAAGCCTGCTTGTGTTTAAAAGCTTCGTCCTGATTGGTGCAGACTTCTTCTAAGAGCTGTGGTGGGCATGATCAGTGTAGTGCATCATGATACAGTCAAGTCAATTCCAGTTGAGTTAATGAAGAATGGCTTTTGAGTAATGGAGTAACTTGGGATGTATTGTAAATGGCACGGGAATGGGTCATGCTGTGTAGTATTTAACATTTTATTTGTTTAGTAGTTGCTTTCATCTGTATTATTATTATTGAGAGGACAGGGTGGGACACTCTGCTGACCCCTTTAGTTTGGGTTTGTCTTACTGGATGAGAACATTCATCATTAATTGGCTGTATGTTGTTTTATACTGTGATTCTGTAAATCTTAGATCAACAGTGAAAGCACTATGTAGTCATTCTTTAGTTATGCTGTCCCCCGTAAGCTGACCTTTGACTCGTTGTGTTGGGCTGCCTCACGCCGCCATCGCCGTCCTCCCTTTCGCATTATTAATGAGAGCTGACTTGTTGCCTTCCTGACAGAAAGACATCTCTGACGGCGCCAAGGAGCCGTTAGAGGAGGCCTCCGAGGAAACCAGCGACTCTAACAATGCCTCGGACCCCCAGAGCCCGGAGAGCAGCAGCAGCCCCAAGGAGAGCGGCAGGGGGAAGTGGAAGAGACGAGGTAATGAACGTAGCCCTGGTACGGCTCGGGCTCCCTCCGGGCTCTCCGGGCTGCTTCAGATACATCATACAGATACATGCACTTATTTATCAGATGCTTTTGTCCAAAACATACAACTGCTATGTCAGACACACTCTGGAGCAGTTGGGGGATTAAAGGCTTTGCTCAAAAGGCCCAGTGGTGAAATCACTCATCTGGCCCTGGGATTTGAACCTGTAGCCTTCCGACCACAGATGAAGTGCCCTGACCTGCTTAACCACACTTCACCTCCAACTGAAATTGGAGAAATTTCGGCATCGGTCTGTCGACGCAATGGAAAATTTGGTTGCATAGAAGCAGGATTCCCTGGCCTTCCGAGCAGCCAGGGACTCGGAGAGAGTTGTGTGCACAGAGCCGCCAGCTGCCGGTAGTGTAGAAAGGTCAGGTGTGGGTGTTGGCTTTTGCAGAACCAGCCTATACACAGAGTCCTTAGGGGCACCAGGCCGTGTCCCATGGCAGCACCCCAGAGAGGTTGAGCGCTGCAAACAGTATGTGAAGAGGAAGGGGCCAGCTGGCGATGCGCAGCCCTGGCGCACTCTGCAGAGGGCCGTGCCGGTGCGCTGCTTTTGCACCCTGCAGCTGCAGCCTGCAGCCGAGCCTGGTAAATGGTGCGTAGGTGCATCCATTGGCGCTGCAGCCCAGAGTTGCATGCTATTCTCACGCTGGATTAAGGGTACTAGTTGCACGCACGGCCCGTTCTTGTTTTTGGCCCTTTTTTTTTTTTTTTTCTCGCCAAACGAGCGGCCCAGAAACAGGAAGCAGTGCCTCCGATAACATCTGTGACCACTTCCTCAAAGACACAAATGTAACACAAGTGTTCGACACGACATTACCGTCACCCGAGAGCCAGCTGCCGTCACTGCGCGGCATTCCGCTTCTCACGGAGGACCGTCTGCGGGCTGCGCAGAGAGGCCGTTATTAAGTAGCAGGGCCGACTGAAGCTTCAGCCTCAGAGAGGAGCCTCTCGGGATCCTGTAGGGTGACAGAAAATGTTCAGTAGACGGCAGCTGCCGGACCATCTTCCATGTAAGTTCCCCGCAGTGGAGGCTGGGGATTTTTCAGAGGCGGATTTGTCTTGTTGCTGGTCTTCCTTCTGTGCACGGACAGTAGATATCCTGTATACTCAGCCGGGCAGCGTGCACTTGTAGCCGAACTGAAACGGCCGAGGCTCGTTTGCTAGGGTTAATACAGTCACGCCTTTGACAGCCCTTCAGATGGCTGTTGCAAATCCTGCGATGTTAATTTAAGAGGTATTACTGACAGGTCCATAATGTGGGTTGTCTGCTTATATTTATAAGTAAATTAATTACCCTTGGGTAACGGAGCACACAAACCGCCCCACTATTGGTACTGTGCTGGGCTCTCTCTCTGATTTCCATTTTTGTAAAATAATATATGAATCGTATGAGATAGCAGGAGGATCAGAGAACATTTGGGCCGTAAGAACGGGAAGCCAGATCTGGGCCTTGCAGATCCTCTGAGCTGATCCAGGAGCTGATACTGTCCCAGGAATCGGAGAACGCTTGTAGTTACGCTGAGATGGACACCTGAATTTAATATATGTGCTGTACTTGATGATACCCGGCTGAATGTCTGTCTTGAATAAACATCTGCTTCTGCTTTGACAGTTTGTCGAAGATCTGCCTGCTAGCTAATCCCCCCCCACTCACACTTTTTTTTAAACAGATGATCTTCGCTACTGAGTAATTGCTTTTTATTTTGTGATGAACCAATTTTTTTTTCTTCTTACCTGTTGACTGTAAATCTACTGTCCCTGTGCCTTTAAAAGCTGGTTTCTTGAATTTGAATGGTTAGCCTCACAGCTAATGTTCGTGGCAGTATGGAAAGTGAGAGGAAGAGCAGCTGGGAGCCACAGTGTACATGCAGGACTCTGCAGCCGGTCTGCATCACGCCTGTCTGGGCATCAGTCTGCATGTAGATTTCATTTTCATGTGATTAGAGCTCAAATTTCCAGTGTACACCACAAACATAGAAGTAAATCGGAGAATGTCAGTGTCTCACAGCAGTATTGTGATTACACAAAGTGCCTGGTGAGCAGATGCACATCTGATCAGTGGTCCCATCTGTTGGCGATCACATGAGCATTATGAATCACATGACCAGTATGCTCTGTCCAGCAGAAAGCTGTCTGTGTATGAAACAATGCTGAAAATCATGCCTGTGCAGTGCCCTCCAGATAACATGTATTTATGTGGCAGATGCTTTTGTGGAAGTGAATGACCCTCCAAACATCCAGGTGTCTTGCTGGAAGGCCTGACGGTAATGTGATTGCTCTGCTGGACAAGGGACTCAAACCCATTGCCTTCCAGGCACAGATGCCACCCGCATGGCATTGTCGTGCTGCTTGGACATCAGCGCCTGTGCGGTGCGTCGCTTTTGACCTCAATACAGCCCATGTGCAATTAATTGAAAACACATGAGGTTCAGCAGAACGTGGGATGAGTGGGCGATGACTTTGGAAAGCGGCCCTCGTCACGACCCGCACACAAGACAGGGAACTGAGATTGAGCTAGCTATAATATGTAGATGTATATATCTATATATAGTACAGTAGTTCTCAGGGTAGTTTTTGCCAAGGTCGGTAGCTACATTTATAACGTATGATATATGTAATGCATTATTTTAATCGAGGAAGGGTAGGCCATGTGACTGTAGACCATGCAGTGTTGATGGGCGATAACCACATCGCACTTCAGGCTTCTCAGGATGCCCACTGTTGTGATCAGTGAGACCTGCTCCCCTGACCTCCAGCTATGAAAACGTTATTGTGTTCTTATAATACTTCCATAAGACTGCTTCAGTCTGGTCATTTGTACTTCAGGTAGAAGTTCAGGCTTGACTAGCATATGAATCAACTGGTCCCTGCAGTCCTACTGCACCAAAGTTCAAGGCATGAATACTCTTCCTGCCCTAGTTCTTCATTGTCCAGCTTTCACGTCCATAGCTAGCCATAGAATATACCATCAATTCTGATCTCATATTGTAGAGTTTCATCAGTCCTTTTGAAGATTGTTCTCTAGGTCTTTCCCTGCAGCTTTACATAATGTCAATCTACAATGTATTTCTTGAAATTTCTTAATATCTGTCCTTTTGTCTTGATCATCAGCACTGAAGTTAGCTGCCTTTCCTTTATCTGTAACTTTTGTCTTCTGCACATTTACCCATAGTTCCATCTCTTCCATTCTGTCCTTTACTTAAAACCTTTTTGTTCCGTTATTTTCATCCTGCCAATCAAAGGTTCATATATCTACATCCTACATCCTATCCTGAGTTGACGGTTGTCATCTTCCAGTCCAGCTTCCCTCATTTTATATTCTGTGTACAGTGTAGAGTGATTAATTTGCATGCTTGTCTTCCTCTTACCAATCTGGAGCCCCCCATTTCTCGACATTCCATTCCGATTATGGGTCTTGTGCCGTGTGGGGAATTTTCTGTTGCACCCGTTTTCCTGAGTACGTCCCAGAATTTGATAGGGTAAACACAATGGGAGGCGTAGTTGTAATCAGTGAAGTACATGCTGGCCTCCTGTTTCTATTCCCTAGTTCTCTCTTCTCTCTCATTGTCTGGTCTTTGCTGAATCCAGCTTCTAATCCACATTCAGTATTTCCCTTTCCCCGTCGGTCACTAATCTGCATTGATTGATCTTTAGCATAGTTTGTTTAATTTTACAGTCTCTTTAGCATAATCTTGGAGCTACTCTAACCTCATCTTGTAGTACTGAAGGTTCTCATGTACATGACGTCATCAGATACATCTTGGTTGACCTCTTTACTATAGGGGTCTAACACAGTTCTAAAGGTTCCATATTTGTATTCTCTCCAGCCTGGATTTGTTCTGGTCCTAAGTACTCAGACTCGATGGATGGTGTTAGGGAGATTGGATAAAAAAAAATCCCAGTAAACTGGGAAGCCCCTTCTGGCAGCCTTGGTTAAATATTATCCAGAATCCTCCTCCATATGAGGCCTGAGGCAGGAGTGCATCTTCTTGACTGTCCCTTTCTTCTTGCGGTGATGCCTGCCAGCTGGCAGAGCTCGTCAGGAGAGCATCTCCTGCTGGATTGTGACCATGACTCTGACAAGGAGTTTCTGCTTCGCAGTCCTTTAGAGACCCTCGGTTTCAACTTAAGTTGAAAGACTTCAATTTTATCCATTATAACACTTGGCTTTTGGCGTGTTCCAACTATTCAGTTGGCCAGCTTCTTCGGTACCTTGAAAAGAGCACTAGCTGGTTAATTTTATCTTGTCCTGTACTATGCAGCTGTGCCATGTCACCCATCATGTGAGCCGCCATGTGATGTATCATGTAACACACTCACTAAGGCAGCACTGGTAAAGTGCCAGCCACCCTGATGTGTCTGCAGTCAGTAAAAGAACTACTTAACCTGAATAATTCCAGTGAAACATCCAGCTCTTTAATTGGGTCAGATGCTCTCTGATGCCCATGCTTTGGGAAAAAGCATCAGCTTAAACATGTTAATATTTGAAGGAAACGGAGACTGGGAGTCTGTAAGGTCTTAGCTCATACTGGGCACATGTATGAAGTCAGTTGTGAAAATGTCTATTTTCAGATGCTTATCCATTGCTTTTCCATTCGAGTGCAAGCTTGCACCTTTCTGCAAAGCTGTACAGCAAGGCTGGTTTGCAGACACCTGTGGTCTTACATTCCAGGCCCTTAATGTAACTACTGCCTTTCACCAGCTGATACATATGCTGTGTGCACTGTGTGTTATGTTCGAGCTGGACATGCCACAGGGCATTTAGGCTCGTAAAGGATAGGTTCTTGTACAGAATGTGCCGTTGGGCCCTGTGTTATGCTTTGTTTTCTATGCCACAATGTTTTCTCTGCTCACAGGGACCTGTGCTATACTGTATTTTCTGTGCTCACTGGGCCCTGTGTCATGCTTTGTACTCTGGGTGACGCTGTGCTCTCTGTGCTCACTGTGCCCTGTGTTACACTGTGTTTTCTCTGTCATGCTGTGGTCTCTGTGCTCAATGAGCCCCTTGTCATGCTGTGTTCTCTGTATTCAATGTACCTTGTGTTACACTGTGGTTTCTGTTATACTGTGTTCTATGTGCTAACTGGATCCTGTGTTATGCTGTGTTTTCTGTGCTATGCTGTATTTTCTGCGCTCACTGGGCCCTGTGTCATGCTTTGTACTCTGTTCACTGGACTCTGGGTGACGCTGTGCTCTCTGTGTTCACTGTGCCCTGTGTTACACTGTAGTTTCTGTTACTGCTTTCTATGTGCTAACTGGGTCCTGTGTTATGTTGTGTTTTCTGTGTAACTCTGTGTTCTCTGTGCCCACTGGGCCTTGTGTCACACTATGTTCTCTGTGCTCACTGGGCCCTGTGTTAAGATGTATTCTCTGTGTTACGCTGTGTTCCCTGTGCGCACTGGTCCCTGTATTACGCTGTATTTTCTGTGCTCACTGTGCCCTGTGCTGTGCCTTGTGTCTTGCAGTGCCCTCCAAGCTGCAGTCCCAGCCTTCCTCACCACAGACACGGTGCTCCTCACCCTCCGTACCTCCAGGAGCCGGCAAGTTGCTGTCCTCCTCACAGAAGCACAGCAAGAAGGCGCTCAAACAGGTGACCCTGCCCCCTCCCCGCTGCTCGGCGCAGGCCCCTGTGCTCTGGGCAGCGCCCTTTCATCCGGTACCCAGCACTTCCTTTTCCAGCCGATTGTGTAACTTAAACTTCATCTTGTTGCATCATTGCAAATGGGTTTTTTCCACCTTTAACATTATTCTTGTTTTTTTTTGCCTGTCTCAGGCAAACTCTGTCTTCACTTCCAGCTTCTCCTCTGGTTTGGTTTCAGTTCTTTCAGGAACTTAATTTAATTCTTCTCCTGCTCCCCCTTTTCCTGCCCAGGAATGTGTTTATTTTAGAGAAAGATAAGAATTAAGAGTCATCTATAACACAGTTACCCCCAGTTAACCCAACGCTCAGTGCTGCTGAATTCGCCGCCTTCGGTATCATATGCCTTATTTCTGATGTTCTTGTAAATGGAAACGTTTCTCCTTTTTGAAAGCCTTCCAGTGGAGCACAAGAGGCTGGAGTCTACAGGTATATTTGTACTGCAGTGCAAGTATTAACGCTTTCATGGCCGAAAGTCGAAGTGCTGCGGAGCATCTCTCCATGTCTGCTGCAGAGACTCGGATCTCCGAGTGGTTTCTTTGAATCGCATCTCATCACTGGCACATTTCGAGCCTCTTCGTGTTTGACTGCCTCACCTACTCATTGCCCTGTCTCCTCTCTTTTAATTTCCGGCACACATGCCATTTTGCATCCACGTATAACATGTCGATGTAATATTTTCTCTGATATCTGCTCTGGAGGTAATATTGGAATTTGCAGGGACAGCGTATAATTGGCTTTAAATGGCATTAGTGAATTCATGTTATAGTTGGCATCTGTGTGTGCACACCTCCCAGCTCCCCATGGGACTATGTTAGGACTGCATTGTTGCTTGACACTATGCATCACTAACTATTCAGGTTAACTAACTTATTTCAGATAGGTCTCTGTTTCGTAGTAAAGGCCGTGCTGCCCACTTAATTCGTTTACGTTTTTGCACCCATCATTCAGCAGAGTTTCCTAACCCACATTCTGGATCAGAGCTCTGTTATTGTACTCAGGGCCAGGTGCTGGAGGCACAGCGTAAGGATCACCTGGCCAGAGACTGAACTTAAACCCTACTGGCGGTCTGTGGAAACACTTTTTGGGTGTTTTGTGAAATCTTGTGCAAATCTACCAAGGGAAATTGGCAAACATTGCGCAAGGCTGACATCTTGGATAGACGGTTGAACCGTAGATTGTGTGCGAGAGGCTGGCTGCCAGCTGTGCTGTGTGTCCTGTCTAAGTGGCTAGTAGACAGCTCAGCTGTGGATCCTGCATGGGTGGTAGGTGGCCCCTGCCTTGCACCCTGAGCCACCTGGGTTACCCAGCAGGCTTCAGGGAAGTGGAGAGATGAGAGGATGGTGGGTGAGTGGATGGATAATGTATTGTGGAATCTCAGGGGATAATCCCCACTTGTACTAGATGCTATTTTTGAAATTTCAAGGTGTATTATTCAGCATTTACATATTGTGAAGAGTTTGTTCCTTGAAGATTATTAATGCTGTCCTGTATTAGAGTTATCTGCATGACTTACACAGGAAGTTTCTTAAGTCTGTTTTAATATGTGTTTTAATGTGTGGTTCGAGGTTGCGAACTGTTGTGAGCTACAGAGCCACGGTGCATATGGCATGTTCATGAAGGTGCACGGCATCATGGGTAGGGTGAGGCTGGCCCTGCAGCAACAGCACAGATCGCGGCTGAGATGTGTTCGCTAGAAGCTGCTTCCAAGGACGGCGCCAATATGTTGCTCAGTCTCGCTGAGTTCTCCTGCCCTGCAAAGCTGAGAAGCTCCTGCCAACTGCACTCTAAGTTGCATCCAGCTGCATCCAAAGGCAGGTCTGGCATGTGTGCAGAGCAGGGGGCTGCATGTGGTCCTACTCTCCTGTTTCAGCAGCTCTGTATTTCCCAGCTGACTATCGAGCGGCAAATCATTACTTACCGGTGTTGTCGTTGTGCCTGGTTGCAGTGTGCGGCCCGCACAGCTGTGCGAGGGACCTGCGTCATGCTCAGCGCAAAATGCAAGCAGTCACAGGAAGCGATTTGTGCGTCTCTTAGGGTTCAACATCTTTTGTGGTTCGGGTACGAAACCTCATTCTGCCCTGGAAGTGTGCTATGCTAGCATCAGGCAGGAACGCATTTATCTGCTGGAGATAAAAGGTGCGTCACGATTCCGTAATGATGAGCAAACATGAGGTCAGTATATACCTGGTGTTATTCATGACTTGTTCCTTCAGTAGTTCCTTAGTAGTTTCCAAAGGTAGATTTAGTAATTGTTTGAGATGTTTCACGACTTATTCATGTTGAAAGAACATGAGATCACTATGTAACTAAGACTTTGTTTGTGGTTAATTAATACATAAGAAAATGGCATAATACTATAATTGTGCCCCCTCAAGTAAAGTGTTGCCGTCAAGAGCAGTCAAGAGTTGTGTGAGCTGCTCTGTGTGAGCCATGAGCCCCGCAGCGGCTGGAGACATTTGACAGAAGCGTTCCCCTGTTTGGGGAGGAGCGTGTGTCAGTCTGCTGAAACGCCATCATTAAAAATGCAAAAGGGCTTTGTGAAAACTACAGGAGGACAGAACTTGTGAGTAAAGCTTTGCACCAATGAGACATGATGCACGAGGCCAGCCCTGCGTTTATACGGTGCTGATGCTGTATCTCATGCTGCTGCTTTGTGGCCCTGGTGATGATGGGCTTCCAAAGCAGCAGAGGCTTTCTGCCTTCATTTGTTCCAGGGCAGAGGGGGCCCCCCCGGCGTTTACTTGAGCGGTAACAGCCCACCGCCACACATCCCAAAACACTCGGCTCTCAGGCCGTTTGCCATCAGCTGAGACGGCCTTGTTCCTCAGCGAAACTTCCGTGTGCTTTCTGTGGTCAGGATGTGCTAACGTGTTTTTCTGTTTCAGTGTAGATGTGCACATGAGGGTTTGGCTGCCAGAGTAGTGTGCCGTTTATGTGCCTACCCCGATGCTCTGTCAACACAGCCTGTACACCTGATCTCCACCACCTGCAGGATCATTAAGCACATCTATGTATTTTTGAGATCCGGCTTATTGACAAAAGAGTGTTTTTCTGCAGGGATGGGCCTCTCATGCCTTCCGGCATCTCTTATCTAATGAGGTGCCGGGCTCTTCTGGTGTGCTTAATTAAAATGCTAATTACCACACACATTACACAATGTGATTCGCTGACTTCCTTCACAGAGAGCTCCAGAAACCATTTGTTTAATTAAAGGGAAAGATAATAATTTGTCTTCCTATAAAAATATGCTCTCTTTTTTTTTTTTTGGTCTGGTAGTTTTATGAGTAATTACACTCTTGGCGGAAACCGACTGGAAGGGAGAGACTGAGCGTTTTGATGATCGGGCCCATCTGCTCGAGGGCAACGCCACAGACACGCAGATCTGGATCTTCTCGATCTGAAAGCATGCTGGCCTTCAAAGTCCCTTTTTGGACCTGCACTGTGCCATCTGCATGTAGAGGCTGATATCTGCTCTGGGGGGGAGCCTGGGGAGATAGCAGGCATCCTGGACATCAAAGGCGTACTTTGGTTTCCTTGCATCCGTCAGATGAGTCGGTGCTTTTGCTGAATGTTGTAGCCCCTGAAGTGAATTCCTCAAGTGATGATGTAGCTGATGGGAGACGCAGGTGGGGGAAAGTCAGCTTTACAGGCACATCGCTTTCATGGCACTGGCAGGATATTCAGAGAAAATGATTCATTCTAATCTGCTGGCTGCTTTTGTTAGCACATAATTATCCACATCTCATTTGCTATTCCTGTTTTTCTTTTTGATATTGCACATAGCTGGATTATACTGAAGAAACTGTATAACACCCCCAATCCCCGGTCTGGCCACGTCTACCCGTGTTCAGAACAAGTGCCTTAGTTTTCTAGTCCAGACACAAACAAGTGGCAGTTCGGAGAAGCTGGTCCATTGGCTGTCAACCCGGAAGCGTGTTGGCTGCCTTAGATGTCTGGGGGTCTCTGATGAAACCAGCTGGTATTGCAGTTTCTCTGTGGATGCTTGGCTCGTGATTGTTCATAGCTGTCCGTGTGATACGTCACACTCCACTGTTGGGGGGGGGGGGGGATGCTGGCCTGAAATGGCAAGTGTCTCACCTACACCAGGCACCAGGTGCTGCGAGACTTCTCTGGCGAGGAAGGAAGGCGGGCGGCCCTCAGCCTGTGGCCGCACTTTCACGCTGCTCCTCCTCTCTGTCTCTCCCTTCCCCCTGTGCTCCTGCCTGTAGGCCCTGAAGCAGCAACAGCAGAAGAACCAGCGCCGGCAGGGTGGGATTCCCCCCATCCCTAACCCCCGGATTATCTTCAAGAGCGTCAAGGACATGGCCTGCCCCATGGCCGCCAAGACCGGTAGGGTGTGGCATTAACTCTGCTATTTGGCAGGGGCGGGGCTACAGGGGCGGGGCTACATGGACACAGACCCCAGCTGAAAGCTGATTGGCTCCTAGAGTGCCCCCTTCCCTGTCACTCACTGCACGCCTTTAATGTGAAGCTTCCTGTCCATAGAGCTATAGCTATAGGGTAACCCCCCCCCCCCCCCCAGTCCTCACCATGTTTTCCATGGTTTATGGCAGCCTGGGAGGTGAAGCAGCCGGCACGGCGATCCTCGAGCCCCCACAACTCCTCCAGCTCCTCCTCTTCCTCCTCCTCCTCCTCGGCTAAGACGGACCCGTGTCCATCGACCCGCACCAGGAAGATGTCGCAGAGGTCGGACCGGCTGAGCGCACGTGAGTAGCCTGAGGGGGGGGGGTCGATCACTGCCAAGTCCGAACGCTGAATTTGGCCCTTTTCCAGAATTTTCCCGCCTGCATCAGCGTGATGAAAAGCAGCAGTGCTGGTATTATCCACCCAGGAAAGCCAGAGTGGAAAGAGACGCCATTATTTGCAGAGTGTCGTTTTTGTTAAATAGAGCACGTGAACTTCATAGGGAGGTGAGTCAAGCATCCTGGCAAAAAGCAGAAGCTTCTCATCAGTGACATCACTGCACCTCTTTCCATAAATGAAGTGAACCGCTTGCACTTTGCTAGATAAAAGATGCCGTGAATCACTGGTTGTGGTGAGCTCAAGAGGGGCATGCACAGATAACACCTTAAAGTGCAAATCTGCTAGACCTATCTAACTGAGGATCTGTACGCTAGTATGCTAGACCAGTGTTTCTCAACACGGCCCTCTGGGGACCGCAGTCAATCCAGCTTCCCTGCTTGACAGTCTGCATTTTTGGGAGGGAGCAAAAACTTGGGCTGTCTGGAGGTCCCTGGGAAGTGGTTCGAAAAACACTGCTGTAGACACTGCAGCTGTATGCAGTGGGCTGCGGCAAGTAGCAGGTTAAGCGCTGTGGAGAAACGCCATAATCTGGCAGTGACAGCAGCTGCCTTATCTCTGCCGGCACCTGGGAAACAGCTGGGACTCTTCCCAGGCCAAGCAGGGAAAAGCGTCTGAGGTGTAACATGCGTGCCGGAGGTGTAACATGCGTGCTGCACCCGTCCTCTGGAAGTGCCAGCTGACCTCTTCAGGAGAAGGCCCTGCATTGACCATTTGATTTCATTATATCAAGGCTCCCCAAGGTTGTGCAGTGCGTGTGTATGTTTTGTCACTGGTGAATGACAGTGACCCGAGAGAGGTGGGAGAGATGCGGGTGCCCACACGAGCTCCTTCTGGAGAAGAAGCACCAGGCTTCGGAAATCTGCAGCAGGTCACCAAGTCCAACCTGCAGCAGTGAGATGTGACTGGTTTTCACTGATCACTGACTGCTGGCTGGAATTAAACGTGACGTCTGCCTGGTAGAAAGCCCCAGAAATATTCTAGGTTACATATAGAGTCCTAATGACAGGCTTGACTTCAGAGGCTTAAGTCACAATTCTGAAGATATAACGTTTTATTAAAGTATAAAGAGCATATTTTAGGTCTCCATATGGTGAAAGGTATCAAATACTGAAATGTTTGTGTGTTTGTGCATTGGTGATTTTGGAAGGAAGTGTAGCTCCCTGCGTGACATCTGGTGATAACCCTCAGACCCGGCTCGTGCGGTTCCCCGGTGCTTACGTTTATCCAGCAACGGGCCCTGACCTGACGTGTCCTGCTCTGTTACAGGCCAGCTGAAGAGCACCAAGTGTGCCGAGATTGATGTGGAGACGCCGGACTCCATCTTGGTGAACACCAACCTACGCGCTCTCATCAACAAACACACACTGTCGCTGCTGCCGCCAGAGGGCCAACAGCGCCTCCTAGCCCTCCTCCCAGAGGTGGACCGACAGGTGGGTGGGTGAACCTGCTGTCCATGTTACCTCACCGAAAGGGGGGAACCCAGAGAGGGACCTTCCGCTCGGGCAGTCGTTGTGTGGCCCAGCTCTGGTGCCTTGATTCTATACCAGCAGAGTGGACGACCAGAGGACTTTCTGTGTACTGAGCGTGACTCTGCGGTGCCAAACATGGGGCAGCTCGTGGTCGCACTGAGAGATTCGCTCTTGGCAGGGTTTTGTTGCATTAAGCTCATGAGAGTTATACTTCCAAAAAAATGTTCTCAGGGCAGAATGAAAAATGATCGGTTCAGAGAGAGAACCATTCAGATTTTGTGTCAGATGCTAGACCAACCAATCAGATGTCTTGGCCTCTTATTCTCTAGTTTATTTGACCCGCCTCTTCTACGATCTGTTTGGTTATCTCTCGTGATATGCAATGTTCTTCATTCTGGGAAGAGACACGTCAGGTTGTTCAGTGTGTCTGATTCTCTGATGTTTAGAGCCACACTTACTGTGAGCCGGTGGGAGAGAGTGGAGCTGTTTTAGCAGATAGTCTCTGTGATGTTCTCCAGGCTCTGCGATGTCCTCCAGGGTCTGGAGCTCCAGCTGCAGTGCAGCTGTCATTCTTTGCATCAACGACGTGAAAGTGAATGGCAGTGCTGTGCAGAGGCGGACATTTCAGGTCCAGAAGGTAAAAATCCAGACCAGGTTTTTGTTTCAACCTACTGGTTGAGCGTAAAGAATCCCAGTCACATAGTACTCAGCTGGTTGGTTGAAACAAATTCCTGTTCAGGATTTTTACTTTCTGGACCTGAAATGTCCGCCTTCTGGTGCTATGTGAAAATTAATGATGGAACTGAAAGCTGGCACATCAGCCATGATGCCTTGAAACCATGTCCTTGCCGTCTGCCAAACACTTTGTTTTCATATTGTGGTGATCTGTTGTGTGCCACTACACCCTTGCAGTCAGCTTAGGGCTGATGTGGCAGCCCAAGAAGTGCATCTCACCATGCCAGCCTGTTATGTTGGTCAGCTGCTTGCAACAGGTGTCCTCTGGGTGACATGCCTCTCTCCATCTCTCCGGCTCCTCAGATCTCCTCGGATGGATCGCTGAAGCTCAGCAGCTCTGCACTGAACAACGAGTTCTTCACATCAGCTGCTCAGTCCTGGAAGGAGCGGCTAGCAGAAGGTCTGTAGCATCTGCAACCTCTGCATTTACCGCCACTGCTCTGCCTTCGAAAATCAAACTCTCCACGCTTTTGCTTTTGGCGATCTTTGTGGACCGAGTGGACTGGGCAAGGGAGGATTTTGCGGTGATGTCACGGCGTGGTTCCACAGACTGCTCCATCTTCCTTCACAAAGGGGTGGGCGGGCACTGTGGATGGCAGGCTGAGAGGCACTTTGGCGCCGAGGGGACCTCTCTGTAATCATAGACGTCCTCAGGGGAAAAGGTCTTTTTTATGGCTAATAAAATGTTACGTCACTGAGGCATGAATGTGGTGGAATATCGTAATGATATTCATACCTGTGTTGTGGCCTTTCAGTACCAGTACCGTATTCCTGTAGGTTCCAACCTGGCCCCGGTTCTCTTTGGGCATTCCGAGAGTCAGCCCAATGATTGAGTGGGATGGGGGGAGAACTTCCTCCCACACTCAGAAGGTGTGCAGGTGAAGTTCTCCTGCAGACTGTGAATCGGCCCCAGCATTGCTTTTCTTACCACTGCAGGTGAATTTACTCCTGAGATGCGGCTGAGGATCCGTCAGGAGATTGACAAAGAGAAGAAGGTGGAGGCCTGGAAGGAGCGCTTCTTTGAGAGCTACTACGGCGAAAAGTAAGCCTGGCTGGTCCCCGCGGGGCGCTCCGCCTGGGCCACTCGTGCCGTCTGGCCAAAGTGCATAGTCAGCCATAATGCAATACCTCTGGAGTCTGAGAAATTGCCAGTCGATTGCCACGTGCATTGGGAAAGCCTGAGGCCTTTGCATGTTGGAGGATTCGTGCAGAATTCTGTGGGATTCTTTGTGCGGCCGGGTACTATGGCTACAGCTTTTCTGGCTCCTGTGGGAATATTGGATTTTATATTTATGGCCTGAGGTGCCAGGCTGATATTAAACACCATGATTAATAGCTTGGCTACATGGCATAATAGATGTACACAGTCTTTCTTATCTGGGCAGTCCTTATGAAGTCCAATGTGAGAATCATCGTTTTCCAATTGGAACCGATCGCTGATCGTCGGCTAACACTATGATTTTGCCGTCTTTCATACTGGACACAGAGGGCTGGTTCCCTGCACCGACTGTGTTTTCCACTGTGCTGATCTCTCTTGTATTCTCCAATGGCACCTGAATACTGCATGAGAGCAGAGCGGCTTGTGTTCCCTCCTCCTTCACTACGGCTCCTCTCTGCACGTATATGAGCAAATCACTTCTGTCTCTTTTTTAACTCACAGGGGAGTCCTGTTTTGTTACTGCGGGCTGCTAACCAGCCTCCCAGGGCTGTTAGCTGCCAGGCAGCCTATCCAAGCATTGTGAATTTAAGCTTAATGAAACAGCCACTGGGCTTGTCAATCTGCATTGGAAACGGCCTACAGGTCTGCTTCTGGGCATGTTTGCTGTTGTTGTCATTATTATTATTATTGTTGTTGTTATTGTTGTTGTAATTATTATTATTATTATTATTCGTAGTAGTAGTATTATTATTATTATTATTATTAACCATGCAAACAGGTGAACAGCTAATATTAAAGCATGGCACAGTTCAACAAACCATATAATACCATTATATTGTTTCAGAATAGAAGCCTAGGAGGGTTTAAGGTGCTGTCTAAATCTCAGATGTGCCTCCCAGTACAGAGATGTTTTTCAGCCACCCTCCAATGGCAGCCTACACACTGAGTGAGTGAGTTTGTAAATGAGTGAGCATGTGAACAAGTGTGTGGATGGATGAGTGAGTGAGTGAGTGAACAGGTGAGTGAATGGGTAAGCAAGTGAGTGAATGGGTGAGCGAGTGAGTATGTGTGTGGATGAGAGAGTGAGCCGGTGAGTGAATGGGTCAGCGAGTGAGCAGGTGAGTGAATGGGTGAGTGAGTGAGCAGGTGAGTGAATGAGTGAGCGAGTGAGCAGGTGAGTGAATGGGTGAGCGAGTGAGCAGGTGAGTGAATGGGTGAGCGAGTGAGCAAGTATGTGTGTGGATGAGTGAGTGAACAGGTGAGTGAATGGGTGAGTGAGTGAGCAGGTGAGTGAATGAGTGAGTGAGTGAGCAGGTGAGTGAATGAGTGAGTGAGTGAGCAGGTGAGTGAATGAGTGAGCAAGGGAGCAGGTGAGTGAATGGGTGAGCAGGTGAGTGAATGTGTGAGCTAGCACGTGTGTGTGTGGATGAGCGAGTGGCAGGTGAGTGAATGGATGAGCGAGTGAGCATGTGAGTGAATGAGTGAGCGAGTGAGCTAGCAAGTATGTGTGTGGATGAGCGAGTGAGCAGGTGAGTGAATGGATGAGCAGGTGAGTGAATGAGTGAGCAAGTGAGCTAGCGAGTATGTGTGTGGATGAGGGAGTTAGCAGGTGAGTGAATGAGTGAGCTATTGAGTATGTGTGTGGATGAGGGAGTGAGCAGGTGAGTGAATGGGTGAGCGAGCTTGTGAGCAGGTGATTGAACGGGTGAGTGAGCTAATGGTCAGTCCCCATGGGAGCTCCTACATAATTAATTTCACCAGACACGATCAGACGACAGGAGCTGTAAACGGAGCTGCTGCTGTTTAGCAGAGGGTAATGAGGGCCCCGGGCCAGACGGAGGCCCATGACCCAGTCAGAATGCGGCACGCTCAGCTGGCTTGCCGGCCTGGATCACTGATGAGCTGCAGTGAATGCTGATACCATTCAAATGTTAATGATCAGCTCAGAATAACGAAGGACGACAAGCAAGGAATTCAGTCCAGGTCGGATGATTGTCAAAGTGGCTACATTTATGATCCTGTTCCCTGAACGTATGTCCATCCATCTTTCTGCGGCTTCTTCAGTACAGCAGAACCAAGCATGAGAATGTTCTCCTCTGTGTTACGGTGGTCCAGAGGGCATCTGCACATGGGCTAAAAAGCTTAATTGAACTGACCACAAAATCTCGACCGCAGTTTCACCATTTTGTGGCATCCATTTAATATCAAAACTTCAGATCCGAACCAAATATGGTTATATTGTAATAGATCAGTTCAGATCCACTGTGTGGGACAAGTTGGCACATTAAAGGTTTTTGTCATTTTCACTGGTGCGCATGTGGCCAAAGAGTCAGTGGTTCTGCATTTGCCAGTCCAAACGGACCACAGCCTGCTGGTTTGGCCAGCTTGGAGTCCCCTCATGTGCAGCTTTGCTGCCGATTGCAGCATGTGAAATTCCATTTGAAGTTAGTCTCTTGTTGTGCTGTGTGCACACGCTCTACAGCCAATTAGAAATTCATATTCATTAATTTCCCAGAGACTCGTGCCTAGGTCACGGCCTCAGTTGGCCTGCAGCCTGACCCAGGGAGACGGCAGACAGAGCCTGGGTGGGATGTATTACACGCTAAGAATGGGCTAGATGCTGATTCATCAGAGTGTCTTGGTGTTGGCCGGGATAGAGCAGGAGCCCCTTCAGGCAGCCCCCCAGTCTTGAGGCTGCCACAGTACCCCCAGAATTTCACAGGTCATCGCATTTCTAGTGCAGAATAAATGCCATGACATTCATCCTTTTTTCCTAGAAACAGGGTAAACAGGGCTGCATTTCATTTAGTCCTTTGGACCATTTATAGAGCCAAGGTACCCCAGAGGATTGTGTGTAGCTGTTGGATCACTTTTTTTACTGTTTACTGAAGGTGTTCTGTGACATTGTTGTAGCTATGGCTCTTTAAATGCCTTTTGTCATTTCAGTTCTGGACTGACGATTGAACAATCCAAAGAGCTGACGGAGGCTGTCCCCAGTGTGGTCTCCAGCCAATCGCAGCCCACCCAGCTTCTCCTTCTTCAAGAGGCCGCAGCGGGAGATGGCACAAAGACGGAACCTGAAATGAGCTCGGGCATCACAACGGCTTCTGGATCAGAGGTGGCTTCTGAGGCAGCTGCACCGACCCATGAGGTAGAGGAACCTGCAGATCCTCAAGCTGAAGATCCTCCCATGGCTTCCCTGACTAAACCAGAGATGCCAGCTGCCGTAAAAATGGATGGCACTGCAAACGCAGCTTTGGAGGCTGAGAAGGAACTGAAAGATGATGATGGATCGAAGACTGAGCTCTCTCCTCTGGCACCTCTGGAAACCTCACCTGCTGACAAGGCCACCAGTGAGCTAACAGGGACTGATTTTAAGGAGGTGAACCAGGAGCCCCTGAAGAGGAAGGCGTCCAGTGATGGGGAAGCAGCCCTGAGCCCCGAAAAGAGGCCTTGTGGTTTAGAAGTTGCCCCACTTCCAACACCCCCTAAAACGTCACCTGAGTCTCAGAGGGTGCCACCACTGAAGGTAAGGGCTCTCGGCACAGCCGTGATGATCTCACTGGAAGCTTAAGGCACTTTTAATGACGACTCCTTTACCCTTGCAGCAGGTCGGGATTTGCTTTCCATCCCATGTTCCTGTGAAGTTCGTACCGACTTTTGTTAAAGTGCTTTATGATCAATAGGGGCTGTGACCCTCAGTGTGTTTCGTCCTCCTCCCCACAGATCGCCGTCTCCCGGATCACGCCCACGCAGGCCGTTGCAGGCCAGCAGTCTCCCAGGTCCCCCTTTGCGACCTCGGCTGCCACTCCCTTTCGCTCGGGGGCTCGCACCCTGGCTGACATCAAGGCTAAGGCCCAGCTCCGCAGGGCACAGAGCGTTGCGGCCGCCGCAGCCGCCGCTGCAGCCGTCTCCTCTTCTGGGGGAGCTGTGCCAGGCCCAGGACCAGGAGGAGGTGCCCAAGAGGCCAGTCCTGCACCAAGGGGCGGAGCTCGGTCCAGCCAATCACAACCCCAGATCAAGGGCTCCTCCTTAGCAGGTAGTGAATCTCAGATACAATTGCATCATGCCGTTCAACCAATAAGAAGCACGGGGCGGTGTGTTTTACCCATCAAATTGAGCACCAACCAATCACCCATCACTTTGCCTTTAGCCTCAGCCTTTGATCTGCCAAAACATCCCGAAGACATACCGAAAGAATTACCCCACCGTGAGTCAAGCACAAGTTCTGCTTTGAACAACCAAGTTCTGACCATGTTTCAAGCTGTTCAGAATCCATTGCCCAGCTCCGTGTCCCTGGTGTCTTCTGGGACAGAATCCATACCCCCACATTCAACTCCCATTTACGCTACAGCCTCCAGGCAGACGACACCGGAGTGCGCCCTCGCTGGAGGCTCTTCTGGAAAGGCCAGTGCCTCAATAACTTCTAACAATCCCCTCGTAACCCAACTTCTTCAGGGGAAAGAGGTCCCTCTGGAGAAGATCCTTCCAAAACCGCTGGCAGAGGCTCAGCCTGTGATGGGAACCTCCAGTGATAAAGGGAAATTGCCCGCCGCTGCATTCGGAAGTCTTGCTGTGGGTAGTGGAAGTCAGCTAATCGCCGGTGTGGACAAGCAGAGGCTGTTCATTTCCGGTCACCCATCTGTGACTGCAGCCAGCAGCAGAGAGTTCTCTCAGCATCAATGGGAAATGCTCAACAAGGCCACCCAGGAGCAGATCCTGCAGACCCTCATGAAGAGGGCACACCCTCAGCAGCTTGGGCCCGGTCCCCAGTCTTCGCTGCAGGAGGCCTGTGCGCTGGGCTACCCTGTGGAGTGTCCCACCACAGCTAGGTTTACGGCGGGCTTCTCGGGCCGGAAGAGGACATCCAGGCCTGCCATGTCGGGGCATTATCTTCTGAACATCTCCACCTATGGGAGAGGCTCTGAGGGTAGCAGGAGGGCCATCTCAGCAATGCCTTCTACTCTGCTTAACCTGAAGAAGGAGTATATGGAGATTGAGGGAATCCCAGGCACTGAGAATGAGTCAACAAGAGGACCGTCAGCTGAAGCAGACTCTAACCTCTCTGGAGTTAAAATGGAACCCCAAGGACCTTCAAGCGAATCTCACAGTGAAAGCCTCGAAGACGCACGTGATTCCCATCAGCGAAAAAAGATCAAGTCAGAATGCTCATCTGGACATTCACCTGACGAGGAAGAGAAGTCAACCCAAATCATGGGCGGCTTTGCTGCTTCAAGAGCCAAAGAAATCGAGCAGGTGACCCAGGTGCTAATGGGGCATCCTGCCCTCGGCAATAATTCACAGAGCAACTCTGTATCAGTAGCATCAGAGTCATATCAGTTGCAGCTCCATGCGGCTGCAAACCCCCAGCAGACTTCTGCCTATGCTGTGCAGAGAGCCCACGACAACCAGGGACCTGCAAACTCCACAGGGGCCGGTAGCCCGCCGGGTTACAGCCCAGCGTCCAGCAGCGAGGGGAGCGTCATGTCGTTTTCCGTGACAGTCACCACCATACCAGCCAATCACAGCGGCCACGGGGAAGCCCCACCCATACAGGCCTTCACAGAGGGTGCCGGCATCGACGACCCGCCATCCAACTGCTACTGCAGGCTGAAGGCCATGATCATGTGCAAGGGCTGCGGTGCCTTCTGTCATGACGACTGCATCGGGCCGTCCAAACTCTGCGTGTCCTGCTTGGTGGTGCGATGAGTCGCTTTCTGACGAGTCCTCGAGAAAGACACAATGTTCATCCCAGCTGGCTGTTTCCTTTCTTTTTTTTCCCCTTGTTTTCATAAAGACTCCATTCAGCACCTTTTTCCTAGACTTGAGTCACTTGTGTTTGTGAATTGTGACAAAGTTTTGCACTTAGAAGAAAACATTTATTGCACAATATTTTGTTAGAAACAAGTAAAACAAAATGAGATATTTTTTATAGAAAAGAGGTTTCTCGGACGGACAGCCACTTCCTTTGTAGTAGAGCATTTGATTGACCTTGTGCATTGTTGTAAATATGAAATACGTTTGTGTGTGTGTGTGTGTTTGAATGTTGGGGGTGGGACTTCATGAGGAGGGCCTCTCTGAGTCCTACTGCTAGTCACAATAAATCACATGGGGCAAACTTGGGGTAACACCAGCTGTGAATTATGAACATGAAAGCAGAATCTAGTTCCAGATCTCTCTCATGATCTTAGTGGACTGCAGCTCCAAGACCCACAGACAACCCACGTTTTTGCTCCCCGCCGGAGCAAACGTGGGCTGTCTGGCAGGGAGCTGGGAGGGAGCAAAACTGTGGACCACCTGTGGGTCTCCGAGGACCGGATTAAAAAACACTGAGCTAAAGTTTAGAGAGCCCTTGTGTGCCTAAAGGAAACTTGTGCTTTCAGGCAGACCGGTATGTGACTCTGAGGCGATGGTGCTTTGGGTCTCTCCGGTACCTGCTTTGGGTCTCTCCGGTACCTGCTTTGGGTCTCTCCGGTACCTGCTTTGGGTCTCTCTGGGACCTGTTTGGGTCTCTCCGGTACCTGCACACAAGGTGTTTTCTCAGTGTAGGTAACCTCTCCTTAATTCTGCACGTTGTGTTCTGTGTGTAGGTAGGCTACATTCATGGAAAGGGCCGCCATTGGGTTACCTAGGATGCAGGAGTGGAACACAGGCCGGCACACAGGTGCCCTTAATGCTGGCAGCCACATGGAATGAAAATACAGAAGCATTTGTACCTAACATCTGATTGGCTGTGACTGTCCTTCATCCCCACCTTTAATCTCAAAGACACTGACTGTAGTGGATAGTTTGGCTACTAGGTGCATGAGACTTTTATGCATGTGAGAAACTGACTGTCTTTTTAGGGACTAGAACCTTTTTTTAAGGCTAGAATCTTCCAGAGTTTTATCAGCGTGGGGCCGTAACAGTGCAGAGGCTCCTTGATGGGAAAAGTGCAGTGGGAGGCATCCATAGTGCAGGTCCCCTAAAGGAGGGTCACACTCCCACTGCTCCGCTTGCCGTGGATCACCAGCATCAGTTTTCCAACTGAAAATTTTGAGTAAGAGCCGGGACCGACATTCTTGTCGCAGCCGTGGGTGCATTCGACTCGTGTCCCTCCGGGCCGGCGCGTTGGACTGAGGGCTTGGCCTCCCTGCTGATTCTCTGCTCTCTCATCTGTATGTAATGTTAGTGATGCTCCTGGACTAGGGGCAGAGTCACTTTCCTGGGGGCCCTAGGCTGGCTATTTTTTTGGAGCAGAATCGGGTGGCTATCCTGCACATCTCCCACATCCCCACTGGATTAACCCTCGCTTGCCCACCTGTACTGGGCCTTCTGTTTGGTACACGACCGCGTCTCCGCAGACCTGGGCGCCTGAGTCCTTAGCCTCCTCTCTTAGTCCCACATTCAGAAAGTTTTTCTTGAAATTATGAAGTGTTTATAGATTTGTTTCTCGCAGTCTGTTAAATTGCTTTAACTTCAAAATGGAATAGTCTGATGTGAGACTTTGTTTCATGTCGCCTCTTTCCTTTGAGTCGTAGGTGAAGTCAGACACCCAGGAAAACCCACGCACTTTCTGCCGTCTCTCTCCCGGATTCTCCTGCCCCCAGGCTGACTGTCGTAGCAAAAACTCCCTATTAACTTAGTTTTCCCCCATTTTCAAAAGGATCCTCCCGGCCTGTGTTTGTTTTAATCTGACAAAAGTGTAATATCGGGCTGAAATGCCCGTGTCTGTGCGTGACCATGGGGGCCCAGCAGCAGGGACTGCGGGGGGCCTTCGGTCCCGAGGTGAGACGTCATGGTCGGCGTATCCAGCTATGATAGCAGTGCTGTTAAATAGTTTGTATGAATCATTTCTGTGGTGTTATACCAAAGTTACCATCTGATTTTTTTTTTTAGTGATAGACCAATTAAGTAAGAAAAAGTAATATATTTTAAGTAATCTATTTTAATATATAAAGTCTATTTATAGATGATTTGATTAAAAAGAAAACAGGGTATTTACTGGAATAATGTAATAGCAGTTCTTCTAATCTTCTCTCCACATTGTGCAGGACAATGACTTTAGAGCGTCTAAATTACTTTTTTAATGCTGTTAGATGGAGATGTTGGGTATGGCCTTTGCTAGTAGCAAGGAAGTGTACACGGAGACCTTCTGTGTATCTGTGGCTGATTCTAACCTGAGTACGGCCTTCAGCTGGAATGTCGTCCTGTGTCCCGGGAAGCCGGACAGTTACCGTAGCAAACTGAGCTCTGAGATGCGATGACATAGGGAGAGTGTGAGCATACAATCACCATCGCCATCACCTGCAGAATGTATCTGAGATACTGGTGTTTACTCCTGAGTGAGTGAGAGCCTGAGAGGTTTTCCTAAAACAATATAGCCCCTAGCAAGTGAAAAATAAAACGTTAAGACATACAGTTTTCATGTTTAGTTTTGTAATGTTTTATATAGTTTTGAAGACACTATGATTATACATATTTTCCAACATTATTTTAAAATAAGCAATATTCACAGTTATAACACCTAGAGTGTCTTTAATTAAAGGAGTGTGTCTTTTATATTTTGTCTTTTGTGGTGAAGAAATGCAGCTTAGGCTTTGAAGCAGAAATCTCCTATAAATCTACTGGAAAAATGGACTGAAGCTGTTTTTGACTCTTTCATGAATGTTATTCATTAGGGATTTTGCACTAACTTTGATTGAACTGCCCCAAAATTATTTAATATATTGTAACTTTACAAAACCAAAGTGGCTCCAGTTGGAGTTTTTCATAAAACCAGCATTTTGATGGCCTAGTTTGTGGTCTTATCAGGTATCGACATGGAGGGACTGAGACGTATCCTTTACTAGAAAGCTTTGGCTGCCAGCCTCTTCCTATATTTACATCTCAAATGTTCAATGCACTAATTTGTTCACATTTTAGTAAAAAGAGGGAAAAAACACGTTAAAATACACTTCAGATCGTTTCAGAGGCCTTTCTGCAGTAAAGGCCAAATACAATTTCATTAAATGACCATCAAAGAGTCATGATTTTTAAACAATGAAGTACAAATATATTTGAATGGAATGTTTGACTAGATGACCTTGTGTTTGGTAGATTTTAGAAAATTTTAATTTTGAAAATGGTGTTTTTTTAGAAAGAAAAATATATTTATAACATTTTATAAAAGGAAGATTCTCAAATATTACATATGATTTTACTTCTGTTTATTATACGTGTAAAATTAGCTTGTGCTTTCCGCTGTGTGTCGATGAATCTTTGTGTCTTTCTGCATTTCTCTGCGTAGTTCTGTTCAAACCTCTATATCCTCCAAAACATTGTTCTCAACAAACATGCTTTGTTAAACATGCCAATCGATTTCAGCATGTATTCCATTGTATTCAAGTTTTGCCAGATCGGTTTGTATGAGAAGGGGATTTGTGTGAATGCTTCTCATTTGTCTTGTGTTTTCCTATTAAAATGTACTTCTTGACCCGTAAACTGTAATAATGATTTTCTACTACGAAAGGCTTTTATTTTATGGAACAGGGCCAATATACTGTGCTTATGGATGCTGGGTTCAGAGGTCAAACCGACAGCTGAAGGTCACGTGAGTCTTTTACACAGTTGCCTGTAGCCCTTATGCATTTTCAGACTGATTATGACTTATGTAAACCTGGCCTGGCATTAAATCTTTGCTGTAGCACTTTTAGTAATATTTCAAGTGTTTCCCACTTTGAGGCTCACGGATTGTTCTGGATCGTCCATCTTGTCTGTTCTGGCTTTACCCTGCTAAATAATATCTCCCTGTACATGCATACCTCTTCAATATTGTTTTAAAGCAGTTTATTAAGGCTATGTACATATTTTTCATTTAGAAAAATGTGAATATTGAACTCTCCCAGTATAATTGCCGGTAAACGTGATCTAAGGGAAATGCATTTTCAGGTGGCTGGGGTTAATTTTCGTTAGGTCGGTTGTGAATCATACCAAGACCGTGAGAAAAGTGTCCAAAGTGAAGTGTGTCAGCGTGTGTGTGTGCTGTCTGTGTTGTCTGTGTCACTCCCCTGGTGTGTGGATTCCTCCATGTCTGGTTTAGTTTGGGAAGAAACAGCCTCTTCAAAACCAAGAATGTAATATATTAATCAGCAATATGAGAAAAATGTATTTTATCATGATAGTTTGAAAGATATAATAAAAACACAGTATGATGTTTCAGTACTTGAGTGATGGTTGTTTTTTATTACCAGAAGGGAATTCTTCACTTGAGTTTCAGAAGATTAATGATCAACAACAATCTATGGTGTTCTCTGCGTCTTCCTCTCCTTCTCTGTGTCTTCCTCTCCTTCTCTGCGTCTTCCTCTCCTTCTCTGCGTCTTCCTCTCCTCCTCTGCGTCTTCCCCTCCTCCTCTGCGTCTTCCCCTCCTCCTCTGCGTCTTCCCCTCCTCCTCTGCGTCTTCCCCTCCTCCTCCGCGTCTTCCCCTCTACCTCTGCGTCTTCCCCTTTCCTTTCTCCATCCCCCGGTTCTGCCTGCTCTGCTGTTGCCTATGGGTTGTCTCTGCATTTGCAGGAGCATGCGTGGTTCTTTAGCAGCCTTCGGCAGTCCTGACGTGCAGCTCTGAGATGCCCATGACTCCATGACCTTCATCCCTCAGGCTGGCAGCTCCATACAGTGCCCGTCTTGCTCTGGGCCATGGGTGTGTTACATTTTGTCTTTCAGTAGCAGTCTGAGTCAATGTGAGTGAGGTACCACGCCTGGGGGCCCTACTTTCACATACCGAGTCCCAAGCTGTCTGCTACCTGCAGTTGCAGGGACACGGCAGCAGAAAGTGGATGTGAGACGGATGGATCGATATCACCCCATCCCAGAGGCCTGCAGCACCAGGCGGGGATCGATTCCCTAAATACCGTATCGGGGTCTTGCAGCAGCCTAAATCACGGGGGACGCCCTTGAGGCTTTCCCTGCCGCTCCAATGGGGCCCGTATCAGTGAATGAGTGGGCCGGACGTGACCCGGTCTGCTTGAACCACTCAGCCGTGATTCAGCGCACAGAGACACTCTATTTCTGTGTAATCCGAACCAGGTCACAGAGACAGGGACTGAATGAGGACACGCATCAACAGGTCTGTCCTGTCAAACTGTAATGTGCTACACAGTCCTGCTTTCCTGTAGACACGAGCTTTATACTATAGACTATACCCTCTGCACTGTACATGGTACACGATACTCTATTACGTATCGTATTATATTCTCTGCACTATACATGCAACGCTATACATTCTGCACTGTACACACTTCACTATAGACTGTAATGCATAGTATTATATCCCCTGCCCTCTACATGCTACTCCATACACTGCTCATAACAAACTCTGTACTGTATACTATAAAATACTCAATACACAGCATGTACATCCAGGATGAGGCAAAGTGAATGCTATGCTACGCAATACACCCCCTATGCTATGCACTATGCTATGCCCCCATGCTATGCACTATACTCACTATGCTATGCCCCATACTATGCACTATACTCACTATTCTATGCCCCCATGCTATGCACTATACTCACTATGCTATGCCCCCATGCTATGCACTATACTCACTATGCTATGTCCCCTATGCTATGTCCCCTATGCTATGCACTATACCCATTATGCTATGTCTCCTATGCCATGCACTATGTCCCCTAAGCTATACCCCCTATGCCATGCACTATACCAACTATACTATGCACTATACACCAGGAGACTCCAAGATTATATACAGCGAGTGCTACTTCTCCAATGAGAATAACTGGGAGGATTGTGTGTTGTTATCTGTGAAGACTGATCTATTGGTCAGCAGGCCATGTTTGAATAATGATTAGAATACCTTCTGGGGTGGATAGAACCATATTTGAGGCCCCTGACTTAGAAGAAGCAGAAAGCCAAGACGGACAGAGACAGACGCGGTGTGGTGTGTAAGAATGCTGGGAGCGAGATGGGCGGTCAGTCTGTGAGGAATCGCCCAGGAATCAGTGGTGTGCGCTGTACGCTCTGGGCTTTCCTGCTCTGAGGGTGTCCCTTCGCGCACAACAAGCTGATGACAGACTTCCTAACGACGCGGCCGGTGGCTCAACACCCTCAGTGCACCTGGCAGAAGCTCATTAAGGTCCTGGAGACGCTGTTTTCGGGTCATTGGGCACGTTCCTCATGTTACGGCCGCTGGGCCAGATGCATAACCTGAAGGTGTTTGCCGAGGGCTGCTTTTGGCACGGTTATGCACCATCATATCATAAATATACACACACATATATAAATATGAGTGTCAGTTTTTGCTTTTAAATCTTTAAACATTTCATCACACACTTCCTGACTGAGACGGGGCATTAGACGGCTAACAAGGTCCTGCTATTTAATCTACTTTTTAATGAGATGCTGCTTTTTCTTTTCTTCTCATTACATTCTAATGATACTTATAAACTTTGGCCAAACTTAGCCTGTTTAGGTTTATTGTCGTTATAATGAGGTCATGCAGGGTTTGGCGAGATCTCTCCTGGGAACGATGATATATTACAGCGAAAGGGCGTCATATCAAAAAGGTGCCCACACAACAGGAAATAAATTAGCTTGAAGGGAGCAAATTAGTCTGCTTTGTACTGGAAGTGGCCGTCTGCTGTTAATTCATAATCATTCCAAATGCAATATAACTCCACATTCAGCATTTTAAGGAACAAAAACAGAAAAAGATCGCAAGACTCTGACCAGGAACAGATTAAATATTTTTATGTCTTTAATATGCCGCAGCTGTTTCTGCCACTCACAGGAGTGTAACGTTAAATTAGTGATGACTGAACACTGCAATATCACGTCATTTTATTTATTTATTTATTTTTTTTAGAACTTTAGTCAGCTTGGATATATTTTTAGTGACGTCCATGGGAGTGCAGTTTTACTAAAGCGTTTGCGTTGATGCAGTGTCACCTTCTATCACAGATGACACAAGGCATCATGGGGACACGGACTGATCGTAAGTGCCGTATAATGCCTGATTGTCTTTGATGTAGGGCACACTATCTGTGTGCACCACCACGGTCCACCTGGATCTCCCTGACACCACAGCTCTGTCGATGTCACATTTCACATGAAGACTGAGATTAAAGGCTACAGCAGCCACATCCCTTCAAAGGCTGTTTGTTCACAGGTGCCCGTCACCAGAGGAATCGTGTTTCATCGGCCGGCTCGCTGGAAAATCTGGCACAGACTGCCGTTAGCTGAGCCCCAGGCTAAGATGTGGCTGACTAGTTCCATTCTGAAGGCCTCTGTCTCTTTAAGGTTCTCTGCAACCTTGGAGGCAAACCAGGGCCTGAGATGAACCGATGTCCCATAATGGGTGTTCTGCAGGTGGGTCTGAAACCCGGGGCTCCCGGGGTTGAGGAGACAGATGGCGGCTGTTCAAGTGACTCAGAGCTTCTGTCACCTGACAGCATCTGATGAATGTGCTTGAGCCCGCCCACAATTTACTAAGAAACTGGGCACTTCAGGTCAGCACTGAACTTGGGGGATGCAGCTCAGTGGGAGAGCTCATGCTTTGCATGCGTGAGGTCTTGGGTTTGATCAACAGCATCTGCAATTTGGGGGCAGTGGTGGCCTAATGGTGAGGGAAGCGACTGTGCAATTGTTTCGGTTCAAATCCCCATCCTGAGGTACCCTTAGTAAGGTATTGCCCCGAGCGCTGAATTAGATGCCCACTGCTATGTCACACATGGGTTAAATGCAGAGGACACATTTCATTGTTGTGTGCTATGGTGTGTCAATAGTGAAAATCAAGTATTTGTGTAACTGAGCACTTTAGGTGATTAGCTTGTGTTAAATGTGAGGTGCAGTGGTTCTCCCCTCCGTTCCACTGGATCCACTGTTATTGGCTGATTTTGAGAGGTCATGTCAAAGACCCCCACTAACAAGGGCCATCCATGGATCAAATTCCCCACCCCTGCTTTAGAAGTTGAGCCGGATTAGACCTGGAACGAAAGAGGTTCAGGAGCTCAGAGGGTTAATTGGAAACTGGGATTGTCACAAAGTGTTTGTGGAGTTTTTCAGGAGCATCATTACTAGACTATATGTGTGTTTATCTGGTAACGTGTCCTTTCTGTTTGCCGATGGTGTACAGCGTGCTTCTGTGTTTGAGGACATTAGGCATGTTCTAAGGGAACAAGACACAGGGAGCAGCCCATCAGGGAGAGGAAGTGATGATGTCACCAAGGTCCCAGAATTCACCTGTGCATCAGACAGAGTGCAGTGCCATCTTCACAGGTAACACACATCTTCCTGAGGAGATAAGATAAAAACATCCCATCTAGGATGTACCCCAGCTTTGTGCCCTATGCTCCGTGGGACAGATGGTGAGTTACTAGGAGAGAAAGCACATGATTCTTTGATATTGTTATTTGATTTCATTTTTAGTAAAACAGAGTAAAACGTCTTGGGTGGTCTTACATACAACGTAACAGGAGACACATTTCCATCTGCTAGTTTCAACTTTAAAGCTGTTTCTCATTAAATCGATTCCTACATCATATTGAACTTATCGACCTCTCTTAATTCAATTGCATTAAGCAGTTAAACTTAGTTTAAGTTCATTATCAATGTCCAATATCAATGTCAATGTCTTCCTTCGAATGCACGACTTTTTCGTTTTAAATTTTATTACATGCACCAAGACAGGAGTCGCTGGTAAATCCGGAAGGACTACAGCATTACTGCTGACAGCCCGACTGTTATTTATTATGGGGTAAGTGGCTGAAAAACTGCGGCTGTGTTCATGTGCTAGGCAGAAGTCAGATGATTGATGGCCCTTTAGACAAGCAGACACTCCTCTACATTTGAGAGAGGAACAGAAGAAGATGGAGTCTGATGGACGCCACACATAATCACTTTAAAAAAAATCACAAGGAAAGACAAGTTTTTAATGAAGTATGGTTCTGTGTCGAGGAATGTGCCAGGCAGTGGAACAGAGCTCATTTAAGATGTTGTTAATGTTGTTTTAATGTGCTGGATCCAGCTTTTTGGGGAAAATGTAAAGGGTGGCTCAGTGGGAAGCACCGGTAACTCATTACTTCAGGGCTGAAGGAATGTTTGAATTCTGCTCGTGTTCTGTGTGTGCAGTTTGCTTGTTCTCTTTATGTTCTGTGTGTACAGTTTACAAGTCCTCCTCATGTTCTGTGTGCAGTTTGTATTCCCCTCATGTTCTGTGTGTGCAGTTTGTATTCCCCTCATGTTCTGTGTGTGCAGTTTGTGTATTCCCCTCATGTTCAGTGTGTGCAGTTTACATGTTCTCCTCATGTTCTGTGTGCAGTTTGTGTATTCCCCTCATGTTCAGTGTGTGCAGTTTACATGTTCTCCTCATGTTCTGTGTGTATAGTTTACACGTCCTCCTCATGCTCTGTGTGCAGTTTGTGTTCTCATGTTCTGTGTGTGCAGTTTGTGTTTTTCTCATAATCTCCACTGTTTCTCCTCCTGCTCTCCTCAGATTTTGTGTTTTATCCTTAAATCTTTCTCGCTCATTTCCTACTTATTACGCAATGTTTTTATCCAATATTAATATTAGTATAAATATTATATATGCGCTTTCATTGGAAATAAGCACATTAAAACTGAAACAGTTTTACCAGCCAGGGAACGTTTCACACATTGCATCTTCTGGTAGTTCTGGTGTCACACAAATTGTCCACCATTCTAGAACCTTCTCCCATGTGTCAGGCTGTGGTCAGCTCTGACTTCTTTCAATCTTTCATCACACTGAATGTATGACATCAGGCAGTACCGGCAAGTGAAACCAAATATTTCCATGTGATTCTGGTTATATCATTCTGTCCTCACTTGTTTCATTTTTCATTAAATTAACCATCACAGAGTTTCACTGATGTCATTTCTTGCTGACCAATTACACATGTGAATCGGATTACAGATCAGATCAGATCAGATCATGTTACATTTGGGGAGAGTGAATTTGAGTGAATTCACACTATTTTCCCTGGTTGTTTTATTTGCCCTCAATGAACAAACTCACTGTAAAGGTCACTAGTCAAAGGCATCGGTTTTAGCAGAATTATGGTTTGTGGTGGCAGGAAGCAGTTCACTAATAATCAACTTTACCGTTTGGAGTAATGGACAGTTGCCATGACGACCAGGAGAAAACCAAAACAAGCTGGTAAACTATAACCAAGAAGCTGCAGATAGCAGCCCTAACCTTTGTCACGTGGATGAGTAGAAACGTATTGTGCAGAATATGTGCAATCCCTTTACAGCAATGACTCATGCATCTAGCCAACTGATGGTTAGTTTTAACTGGGGAAAAAAATGCAAGCATTAGTCAGCTTGGAAATATCGAGGACATATTTTATTGTTTCACCAGTATTCATACAAGATTGTAGATGGGAAATATGGCTCTCATTCAAGATGGCGAGCTTTACCTGTCACATTTATATGAATACTTATAATAGCTCATATGATGGTCTGTTCAGGGCACGTTTCCTGTTTCAGCTTATGTTTGCACCGTTTATTGTCACTGTTCTTCTGAAAATGGAAGATGAGTCATATTTTGCCACCCATTATCATCTGTGTAGGAAGCACCATTCTCTAAAGATCTTCCAAAAACACCAGAAGCATTTACATGACACCCTGTTAATCGATGGATAAAAATGCCTTGGCAGATGGCTGTGCGAGACTCGTCCTGTTACACATCTTCTCACAAACACACCAGTAACCTGCATAATGTGGGCTGTGCCGGACTCGTCCTGTTACACATCTCCTCACAAACACACCAGTAACCTGCATAATGTGGGCTGTGCTGGACTCGTCCCGCTACACATCTCCTCACAAACACTGCAGTAACCTGAGTGATGTGAGCTGTGCCAGACTTGTCCTGTTACGCATCTCCTCACAAACACACCAGTAACCTGCATAATGTGGGCTGTGCCGGACTCGTCCCGCTACACATCTCCTCACAAACACTGCAGTAACCTGAGCGATGTGGGCTTTGCCGGACTCGCCCCGCTACACATCTCCTCACAAACACTGCAGTAACCTGAGCCATGTGGGCTGTGCTGGACTCGTCCCTCTACACATCTCCCCACAAACAGTGCAGTAACCTGAGTGATGTGGTATTTCTATGTATTCTTCTGCAATATTGTTAATAATAACAATCCTTTAAGCAGGTCAGTTACTTCTCCTGCTTTCAAAGTGCTCTGCTTTGGGAGCTGGAGGACTCCAGTCAGATCTTTAACTTTGCTTGTATGGAGGGGCACCGTAAAAGGGGGGAAAGTTAGGATAATTCCAAGGGCCTCTGAGTGACAGCACAATTGAATTGGTCTGGGTTGGGGGGCCAGTATGACATGCTTTCATGGGACCCAAAATCTCCCGCTGCACCCTGCCCGTATGCCATGTTACTTCCATAGAGCTGATTGGATGATGCGTTTGTGACGTCTCCTTTTGGCAGTTCCCAGAAATCCAGCTAATGCTCATTTCTCATCTAATTTTGAGCTTAACTTCTAGTGGCTGATCCCTTTTTCGTGGGGATTTGCCTACCGTTCATCTTCCAGACCGAGCTTTAGAAGTGTCGTATGTCATCAGCCTGAGCGCTCGGGCTTAGTTTGGGTATTACCAGACAATGACATGTAACATGAACTGTGCATGCATGTTAGAAACAGTGCCATTTTGCACCAGTGGCTAGATGTGTATGACTGAGCGCACTGGCTGCTCCCGATGCCTTTCAGACGTCTCATTAAGCCAAGCCTTGGCACATTTTAAAAATAAATATAACCACTTATGAGTCTGGATGACCTTGACGCCGTCCTTGACCGGCATTCTCTGTCCCAGGCCTATGCTTCTCATGGTGACTGTAAGTTCTTATCTGGGATTTGTTATACTGTGAATCTGATCATTTGACGAGCTCAGCTCTTGGGGAGGATTTTGTTAACTTTGCCTCTTGATTTCTAAAATCATGTTTTTAAATTTACCTGTGAGTTGACACCCCATGCTTTAAAAGCAGTAATGAATGAAAGATTATGTTAGATACGACAATTACTGGGATGATGATACGGCAGTAAATTGCACTGAATCATTCACTTTATCAACACGCAGATTAATTCATCATCTGAATCTTCCGTGCTACGTTGGAGACACCAATTGACCTAACAGCATGATGTTTTGCACTGCGGGAGGAAACTGAGGACCCAGCAAAAATCCACACAAACAAAAAGATTACAATGCTGCACACTGAGGCAGGGCTAGAATTCAAACCCAAACCCTGTAAACGAGGGTTCAGCACTACCCTCTGACAGGCCATCAGACTGCCTCATGATGCAAAACCAACTGCACTGTGTCAAAGGAGCTCATTTTAATGAAAGGCCAGTGAGTGGATATGAAGACAGAAATATCACAGTTTCATGTCACTGACGGCAGTACCTCTACAGACGGGCAGAATGCACTACGTGTGTCACGCGGTAGGAGCTATGCACCCGGAGGCGGGGGCACACCTCAGCTTCAGAGGCTGATTCACGCCTGGGGGAAGTGTGTGGTTCAGCCAGTTAGCACTTTGTGCCTGTGGCCAGAAGGTCATTAGTTCAAATCCTAGGATTGCTTGACTTCACCAGTGGGCTCCTAAATAAAGGGCCGTAACCCACAGTTGTTCTAGGGATTGTCTGGCCTTGCTTTCTCAAAGACATGTCACTTTCGATAAAAGTGTGTGCTAAGTAATGGTAATGTCTAAAGTACAGCTGGTGCTGAGTGGACTGAATTCCTGGCCAGGTCACACGACTGTGCTGGATTCCATAGCACTCTGCCTGCTGAGGGGGCAGAGCTTGGGGTAGGGTTGCCTCATGCAGGGAGGTGCCCAGGCCTCAGTCATAAATGCAATTACATCTCTCAGAACTTTTTAGCTGCCCCCCAACCTCCTCTGTGTAACTATCTGTTACTGCTGAAGATGCTGCATGAGAGTTTGGATCATCACGGGGGGGGGGGGGGGGGGGGGGGGGCTATTCTCAGCACCGACCGAGAGCTTCATGCCAAGCAACCGACTGACACAAACAGCAAAGCATCAAACCCACGTATTACAAAAATGAGATCCAAAGAATTGGAAGATACTCTTATCAGAAACAAAGTGGGCACCTTAATGTGCTTGGGGGTAAAATTATTGTGGTACAGCAGCCTTGCGGGTGATTGCATTGGTGCTGCACGTGTGACTCGCAGTGTCACTATCTATGCACATTTACACACTCCCCTGAAAATTCTTTTAAGCTATAAAATGATCTTAAAGGCTACAGCTATAGTGTTCAGGCCATTGGTAGGTAATGCTGTGACACACACACAAAAGATATATATCAATGGTTATATGACAAGCATCAGTTCCGTTATGCACATTTCTTAGACCTGCAATAAAAAAACAGACCTAAAAAAAAAATCTCATTCCATCCTGTTTCCATGGGACACATAGCGGGGCTCTTGGGAAATGTAGGCACAATAAGAGGAAGGGCGCCAGCAGGCAGGCGGGCATTTGTGCATGCAAACAGAGAACACAGGAAGGGGCTTGGCCTTCTTTTGCAGGGCCACGCAAATTCACACTGCAAGTGTCTGTTATGCATCAGGGTGCATGTCAGTCAGCGCCTGGCAATGCAGCGCCCATGAAAGATGTAAAATGGAATCAGAAAACCATCACAACCCCAGTCACCCACAGGATTATCGAGTGAGAACGAGCCTGTGAACAAACAACAGTACCAGTTTGTGCATCAGGTGAACCCGCCCAGACGGCGTTTCACGACACTCGTGGGGCCACATCCTGGAACACATTCGGGGCGCTAAGCACTGCTACCTGATGGGGGAATTTCCCATAATCATATTTACCCAGTTTGCTGCTCTCTCCACAGATACTTGGCGACTTTTGCAGGCTTTACCCCAAACACACAGGTCTTTATTTTAACAGGAACAGCAAACCACCCAAAGTGCAGGGACTGAGTTTGCAGGCAGTGTGGCTGAGGCAGATGCTGCTCCGCGCAGCTGGTAAATTCAGTAATGCTGCATGATTCTCGGCATGAGGCACCCCCCGCCCCCGTGCACACCCCCCACCCTGAGCCGCACTCGTATTTATCTACAAACATGATGCAACCTCCCGTCGTGTGTCAGTGAGAGTTAAAAGGCGCCTCCGGGCAGTGCGGGGCGCCGATGACGGGACACCCGGGCGGAGCAGCGCTGCCCTAAATGACAGCGGCGCTTCTGGCGGCGTGTCGGCGGCCGCCCGGGACCCTTTTTCCCGGCCTCTCATCGTAGTAAAGCACGATAATCGCAAGCTGATTTATCCCGCTCTGTGTCACCGCGGAAGTGCCGAGCTGGGTCGGCGTGCTGCTCAAGGCCCCCCCGCCGTCCGCTGGTGCTACTGAGGGGGGGGAGAGAGGGCAGGCAGGCTGCGAGGGCAGAGCGGCCAGAGCAGCCAGAGCTCCGGCTGCCAGGCACAGCCGCCGCCGGCTCCGCCGCCAACCTCCGGCCGAGTCGCGCTTCCTTCGGGCGCAGCCCGCCGCACCCCTGCCAAGCCTCCGCTCCCCGCTCGGCGCCGGCGAAGCCCGCTTCGGTAAGTCTGCGAACCTCCGGGCATCCCGCGCTGCGGCCGCGGTTCGGGACGGGGGTCCCGCGTTATCACACGGAAGACGCGCTCTGGGGAACCGCGCCGAGCTCCTTCGCAATATGGCCGCTTCTGCGAGTCCCGTTTGTCCGAGGGAAGCGCGGAGCGGCCAGCCGAGCCGAGCCGAGTCGGGTCAGATCCCTGAAGCGCCGTTCGGCCTGGACCCGAACGGGGGCATAAAGGGCGTTTTATAAGCAGAGGCAGGCTTCGGTGCCGGTGCTGTGACTGGCGTCAGGGATCGCGGCACATCGTGCCTCTTTTTTCGCCGCGATTTTCAATGGGAGACGGAGTGGTTCGGGAGGGAGAGACTGAATGGTTCGGGAGGCAGAGACGGAGTGGTTCGGGAGAGACTGAGGAGGGCGACCCGCGGTACCCAGGGGCTCCGTGTGATTCCGGGCATCTCCCGTAGGCAGAGCTACGCAGTGACGGTAACTTACTGCGGCCGCCCGGTACCTGCGTGTGTCTGCGGGGGGATGATGGTGCCGGTCCGGTGCGGGTGTGAGCGCGGCTTGCTGTGTGTGCGCGCGCGCATTTCACCGTCATGCGATACCGTGCATGTGCGCCGCATCTCGCACACTTCCCACTTGCGAGTTTTCATCCTAACTTCTAAGATGCCCGGCGACACACGGCAGCCCGGGGCCGCCGCATAGACCCGCGCAGCCTCCGCGCCCCGCATCCGGCTCGCACGCAGGTCGTTTGCGGGTTTTTTGCAACTTCTGTTGCGACGTTGTTTGCGTGCCTTTTTAAGCCTGCCCTCTGGGTCGCGTGGGCTTTGAGGTAAAGATGGCACCGGCGGCGAAGCGCGTGCAGAGCGTCTCGCCTGGCACTCCAGCAGTGACGTCAGGCCGCCTCCCCGCGTGCCACTCTTCTGCTCCGGAGTTGCCCCTGTCATTGTATATTTGCGTCCGTCTGCTGGACAGGTTTAGCCTCTCAGGAATAACTGCAGCACAGACTATGAGCAGCTGTTGGGATCCCCCCCCCCCAGCATAGGACCCTATACCCAACCACTGAAGTGCGGTCACAGAGATATCAGCAAAGGGCAGCAAGTGACCTAGAGATGCTTGTGCAGTGCCTCCGGTCCTCAGGAAGATGTGACGGGACGCTGTTTCCCGCCCCCTACTCTTTTATTTACATTTTCTTATGGTGTAATTCTTGTCTTCTGTTAGATCCTCAATTAATCTCCCCTTACAGTGAGACTGCAGTGTTGTCCATCTGTGTGTCCCCTCTGGAGCTATATCTTTGTACGTGTCCCATTTGTGGCAGTGCCCGTATACGTGTCCCATCTGCTATTGTGTCCGTGTCCATCTCCTCTGCAGTGATGTTCATATACATGTCCCCTCTGCAGTGATGTTTGTGTTTGTATCCCCTCTGCAGTGATGGCCATGTCCCCTCTCCAGTGATGTTCGTGTTTGTATCCCCTCTGTAGTGATGGCCATGTCTCCTCTGCAGTGATGTTTGTGTTTTTATCCCCTCTGCAGTGATGGCCATGTCCCCTCTGCAGTGATGTTTGTGTTTGTATCCCCTCTGCAGTGATGGCCATGTCCCCTCTGCAGTGATGTTTGTGTTTGTATCCCCTCTGCAGTGATGGCCATGTCCCCTCTGCAGTGATGTTCGTGTTTGTATCCCCTCTGCAGTGATGGTCATGTCCCCTCTGCCGTGATGTTCGTGTTTGTATTCCGTCTGCAGTGATGGCCATGTCCCCTCTGCCGTGATGTTCGTGTTTGTATTCCGTCTGCAGTGATGGCCATGTCCCCTCTGCAGTGATGTTCGTGTTTGTATCCCCTCTGCAGTGATGTCCGTTTCCATTTTCTGTCTGCAGTGATGGCAGCTCTGTGCTTTCAGCCCTGTGCTTTCAGCATGTAGTTATTGTGTTTGGAAAGTGCAGGGACAGCAGCTTTTCCACTCGAAAATTTGTCCCAGAGGGATCCATGACCCGACAGTCTGCATGTATACATTATGTACATTGTCATACATTAAAGAGGTGAACAGGTCACTCCAGGCTCCAAGGTAGTATGGGGGGTGATGTAATGGCCCTTGTGTGTGGATTGAATTATTTACAAACACAGAGCTGCAGGTGGCATTGTGGTTAAAGACTGAGGTCTGTCTCATCCTGAAGTACTGAATCTGAACTGTTTTGGTAGAAGAAAAACATCAGTTCATCTATAATAATGTTATTAACGAATGGTAAAAGAATATAAAAGGTATTGGGAGAAGATCGGTAAATGGAATGCCAGTGACACATTTACAGAGTGTTGTTGCATAATTCGCAGTTCTACTTTGAAATTGTTAAAAGCTTGCCGCTTGCTGTTGTCCTGAGGGGTGCAGGTCAGCAAATGTGGTTGGGCCAGACCCGGCTGTCTGTTGCTGTCCTGTGCTGATCATTGCATGCAGCATTTGCCAGAGAGGTGTCAGATTGGAGAATCGGCCGTCAGTTCTCCCCTGCCAGGTGACTCAGTGGTACAATCTGCAGACATGATTCCATGTGTCTCCTATGTGCTTTACCTTGGAAGGAACCATTGGGTTATTTCCATGTGGGGGGGGGGGTATAGGGAGGTCTGGGAACGCAGAGGTCATTTGCTGTGGCAGCAGAATCAATTTCTATAGAGAGATGAAAAGAGTAAGAAACAGAAATAGGGGAAGCTGTGTCAGCTGTAGCGAGGTTGGGCCACAGGGCCCTTGGACAGGTGCTGTGCCTACACACTGCATGACAGTCACTGCTGGCAAAGCTTTCAGCCAATCAGAATGAAGACAGCTGGATGGGGACCATGAATAATGATTTTTACCCAAGTCCTCCTCTATTGTTTAGCAGCTTTGCTCTCCCTCGACGACACACTCGTTCCGTGGTGCATTTTGCTCGCATGCGAGTCTGTAAGGCGTGAATCCAGCGGATGCCGCCGCCATCCATCTACCTGCAGCACTGCAGCTTCTGCAGCCAGTCAGCAAAGCGCAGTGGGCCTGGGGTAATGCGTGCGGAAATGCCAGTCCTGAGGTGATCTTTGTTGTTCTGCTACTTTCTAGTTGATTACAGGATGTAATGGTGCGTAGAGTCTCTATGTGTAAACATCACCCTCTGGGGCTGCTGTCCCACTTCTTTCATCGAGAGGTTAATGGTGCATGGCGATTTCCGGGTCTCTGCCTTTGCCAGAGGGGGGCACTGTGACTGGGATTATGGTTCATTCCGGCATCAAATTACAGCGCGAAGACAGGTCGGAGACCCTTACGGTTGGCTGTCGACTGTCCGGATCTCCCTGGGATCATCAGGATCACTTCCTGCTGTTAGTGTGGCTGGGAGAGAAAGTTGTTGATCCTGGGAAGTGCGTATTGTCTGGTTTTGACATATAGTCAAGATTTTTCCCTGGCTGGGATCACGCCGGTCTTTCTGTGAGACTGGTCTCCATGAATATCAGCTTGTGGGAGTATTACTTGCACCAAAAAAATTCTGAGGGCAGATTGGAAAATGATTGGTTTCGAGAGATGACCAATCGGATTGTAGAGGAGGTGGGTCCAAGCAATTAGAGGAGGCAGGACCAAAGCATCTGATTGGTTGGTCTCACATCTGATGAAACGCTTTGCTTGGTTGAGTGGTCTCTCTGAACCAAACATTTTTCTGTCCTAAGAACATGTATGTGTAAGTAAAACTCCAATGAGCTGAATAGCAGTGGCTGTCGAGAAATAGAAGCCTTCCCCGTTTTCCATTTACAAACCTTCTTTTGCTGGTGTTGAAAAAGAACATTGACCTCATTATCGCAATTTGGGAACCTTCAGGTGTGTTTGCAAGCTCAGTTTTGGCTGCCCCTTATTTCCTGGTGAAACATCTGATTTGTGGCTTATTGCCTTCTCTGCTGAACTTGACTAGGGCTTGGTTAATATTATTTTTCATTTCCTGCAGAGTGGAGATTTGTGTAAGGTATTTTTAATGGGACTTAGTATTTGTGAAGTGTACCTGTGATCTGCCCAGCTGACCTTCCAGAACCTTCTCTGAGCCTGGAGTTGCCTGGTGCTGTGTTTACGCAGCGGGGCGTGTGCTGGGTTTAAGTCTGTGTACACGTCTTTGTTGATATTTGAAGTGGACGGTCTTTGAATTTGCCCTCTTGCCCGGGTCGCCACCTGGTCCGTCTTCCTGGTGCCTCTGGGAGGTGAGGGCTGAGTAAACAGTGACATTTGTCTCCTGCATGCTCCTGGGAAGCAGCATTTGCGTGATGGAATTGCTTTGTTTATGCACTGAGGCTGCCAACAGTGATGCCCCAAACCTTTTAGCAGTGGTTTGTGACCACCAGGGTTTGCGTCCCAGCGTCCTGGTTGTAGCTCTCTGCTGATTGGGCCACAAGCCACAGGCTTTATATGTATCTGGGAGTAAATCAACTTTATTTGGTGCCAAGGGTGGGGAGGCAGACCCACAGCCAGAGGTTCCCCCAGATGGGCCCGCAGTGGGGGTGTGGCTCTTTTCCTGAGGGTACCCCCCATTCGACACCCAGGAGAATCCCACACACTGGTATGTTAGCAGTAGCATCAGTTGTTGGTTCCCTGTGTTCGCAGTACAGTGGCGTTTCTTGTATGTAACGCAAATCCCTCAATGTGATATTCAAAAGCTCAAAGCTGGCAGAAAATTTGTCTAGATCCATAAAAACAGGCAGTAAATCGAGGGAAAGGGGGATAGAGTCTGAAGCCCTGGGAAAAAGTCTCCGCGCACTTGGGCGAGTTATGAGGTCTGCTGTTCCCATGCCAACGGGCTGCTGTCCTTTAGATGCTGTTTGTTGTCTTCAGTTATTGCTAAATAAGATGTTGTTCTGCCTTTTTACTGCTGTTCTGTTTATTGCTTCCTGGCTTTGTCATTCAAAGAGATTCCCATTGTTAAATATTCGCTTTGGTTAATTTCCTGTGTTTTAGGTAGAATGTTCAGCATGGAAAGCTATGGGATGATGATTAGCACATTCCTGGTGGCAGTGCTGTAGACTTGTCTGGCCTGCCCACTTTGGCCCCATGACTTGGGCGAAGGCCGCTCTCCCACATGGAGGCCACTCCCCCATATAAATATCCTTCCCCACACTCACACTCACAGAGGGCCCTGACTCCCTCTGATCTCTGGCTGCCGTCTGGCTCTTCATGTATGAATATCTGTGTGCTCTTCGATGTGATCGGAGGCTCAGTGGTCGGCCTCCCGTCTGCCGTCCCTGGCGTCTGTGCACTGCTGGCCATCGATCAAGAGAGCTTCTTACTCGCATTACATAAAGTCATTAGTACCATTTGCTGCCAGTCAAGGAAATTCCCAGGACTTTAATCTGATTTATGTTTCAGTAAAATTCTGCTGGTTTGTGGTTTTCTCCGCAAGCCACTGCTGCAGGAGCACACTGACCCACTCCATCAGCCGCTCATGCCATGGAGGAGCCAGGAGGTGCTGTTATCACCTCCTGCTGACATGATGGTGATGCCGTATTGCTGCATCCTGCCTGAGGGGGTGCCACTGGTGAAGACTGCCCTCAGTGGGACAGCCAGAAAAATAGCCCTGATCTGGTGCCAGATGTCAGACCAACCAATCAGATATCTTGGTCCTTCCTCCTCTAGTTGCTTGGACCTGCCTCTTTTACAATCTGATTGGTTCAGAGAGATAACCAATCATTTTTCGATCTGCCCTCAGAACATTTTTGTGTAATTAAAACTCCCACAAGACCTCAAGGGCCCACAAACATGTGACTATTCTGCTGAGGCCGGGCTTCCGATCACAGTGCAGGGGCCTACAGCACTGATAATAGGGAGTGGCTTCCAATCTGCCTTTGAAACATCCCAAAAGCATGGCTCATTCGGACAGGGCAGACTAGGTCCTGCAGGCTCTCCTGAACCACTCCTTGAAGGGGTGCTGGCCCAACGGGTCATGGTGATGGCGGTCGAGGAGCTCTTTGGATGAGGGTGTCGCAATGAGCTCATCATGGACCTTATCAGAAGGATATGGGGATGGTGACCGAGGACCTATGAGCTGAATTTCAGATATAAATATTTACCTGAAACATGCTCTAAACCAGGAAATGCAGCTTTGATGGCCACTTATAATTAAGCCAGGGACGCCGAGACCGCCACCCCGCAGAGCACCTATTTGTTCAGTCACCCTGGCTTGGCCGTGCTCAGTCACCCTGGCTTGGCCGTGCTCAGTCACCCTGGCTTGGCCGTGCTCAGTCACCCTGACTAGGATTTGTTCAGTCACCCTGGCTTGGCCGTGCACAGTCACCCTGGCTTGGCCGTGCACAGTCACTCAGGCTTGGGTGTACTCAATCAGTGAGGCTAGGTCGTGCTCAGCCAGCTGGACCCTGCTCCATGATTTCCGATTTGGCTGTGCTTAGTCAATCCGGCCCTGCTGTGTTCAGTTGATTGGTGGTGCAGCTGGATCCAACTTCCTTCCCATTGGTTTAATTTATTTGCTCAGGTTGCAGCATCTAACAGCTGCCATATTTGTGGTGATCTGATCTCCCTGATCATTAAGAGGTTCAAAGTAAATGCAGGCTGTAATTTCTGCCCGCAAAGCCTCTTTAATACCTGTCATTACAGGCATTATGCTGACAGTTCTGGCCCTAAATTTTATTTTATCCCTCCCATAAAGGCCTCTCTGGCATAGAGGGGAGTACCTGAGCAGAGTGAGGTAAATATGGGCCGCGTTCTCAGGCCCAACAGCCAAGCTGCCACTTTGCACGGTGATTTGGGTTCTGTGAAGCCCTGATGCCTTTCTTGGTTACAGTGGTATTATGGGGCTGTTCCGACCTCCTGTCCGGCCCTAATCCCTGGGATAATGTCCGATCTGGGTCTCTTAAACGTGTTAAATGTGTGCTGGTAATGCCCAGGGTTTACTATGATCCCCTTACTGCCGGATCGTTTGGAGAGCGAAAAAGGACCTGAGTGATTTTTGATGAGTTCGGTTGTAGCGATCATCTGGCAGAGATATGTATCCTCAGTCACTGTGTACCGGCTTCGTCTTCTAAAATACTGTGAAAACTGCCTCTTGGCATCAGCACAAACCTGTGAGTGCAGTGTTTGTTACATTACCAGCCACACTCCAGAACAGTATTAATCCAGTTCTGCTTCTTTGAAATACATAAAAAATGAAATTGCATTTCCCATATTTACAGTCGTCCCTCGCCACTTCGCGCTTCAACTATCGTGGCTTCATTGTTTTTTTTTCCTCCCCAAAAATATTCATTAAAAAGTTGATCGAGACAATGAAAATGATACAGCGAGCTGGATCGGCACCGGGCTTTTTCTCGTAGCCTTCCAGGGCCAATGCTGCTGAAGGCGATCTAACACGGCGAGGCTCAGCCAAACGTGACAGTTCCGGTTTTTGTCTGATATATTTGTCTGATGTATTAGGTAATACGAGTGTAATGGTGACTAAAGGGTGTTGTTTTATGTCTAGAGGGCTCTAATAATGTTAAAAGCCATATTTAGAAGGTCGTAAACAGGTTTTCAGTGCTCTAACTACGAAGATATTTGATTTATAAATAATCCTACTTTGTGGAAACTCACTTATCGCGGTACAGCCTGGAACTGATTAACCGCGATAAGCGAGGGCCGACTGTATTCAGAAAAGTAACCAGCGTAATTATTGGTCGTAAGATGCAGTGCACTTCATTCCTGTGCGATTGAAGGGAAATTTACCTAGAAAATTGGTAGCTTTTCCTGCAAGTTTTTAATAAGAGGAACAAATAATAAAAATGAAAGCTGCTCCTGTTCAAAAGCTCTTATATGCCCAGACCTTCTGAGTGGGCAGCTTGTCATGTGCTGCTCACTGTGGCGCAGTCAAATATGAATCATTCTCGGCGCTCACTTAATCACTTAGATATGGCAGCAGTGTGCCTTTGGGGCCTGGGCAGAGCAGAGCTGGTGCTGTCGCTGACACATTGGCGGGCCCTTTGTCTAAGCAGTATAAGTCTGAACTCGCACTGCGTGTGAAATTACCACAGCACTGTGTTTTGTGATCTCCGCATATGTTTATAGTTAAGTAATGGGCTTTGCCCAGAAATGACCTGGAGAATGTCGGATGGGGAAAACGGGAAGGTAGCAGGTAGAGTCATGTGGATATTTGGGGGCGCACGGCTTGGAGCTGCTTTTCTTCAGCGCAGTGTTTCCCAATCCGGTCCTCGGGGACCCACGGACGGGCCACATTTTTGACGAGTACCTGGGAGGGAACAAAAACTTGCACTGTCTGCGAGGACCCGGTTGGGAAACACTGCTTCGGTGTGTTCCCATGATGCCTCAGACCTGCAGCTTTTCCTTGACCACAATACCGTCACTCGTAGGGCTCGGAGGGGCACAGTGTTTTCCTGGAGAATGTCGTTCCTTATTTAGCATCCTGGTTATGTGGCTTGCTCATCTGTGAGTGTAACATTATTAAGTAAATGTTTTCCCAGCGCCCGCCTGCTTACCCTGTTTGGATGGTAGTCTCTCCTGCAGGAAGTCAGTGCGGGGGACTGTGCAGCTGGCTCCCAGCTGGCCGTGCAGGCGATCCTCCGTGCTGGCCCGGAACCCCCTCCCCCCAGTAGCGGCTGGCACCGCCGAGGTGCTCGTGTGGGGGCGTAAACGGCCGCGTGCTCCTTCTCCGAAACCCAGACGGGTATATCACACAGTGATACGCAGAGCCTTGCGGGAGGGCCACCTCCTGTATGGGTTGGACAGGGAATTTATCATTCTCCAACACAAAGAGTCACTGTGTTGCGATGAAAACTGATGGAAAGGGTCAATGGGAGCAGCTTTAATGGCTACTGTTTGCTGTCCTCGGGGTGGGGGCGGGGGGGGGCGTGACGACACG